>JASPKP010009576.1:0-10199 GCA_030674155.1 Stramonita haemastoma
TTTTCTTTTTCCCCACCCCGGACGAAAACATAACGGAACCCACTTTAACATCAACCCACTAGCCCTGTCTTTGAAAAAGCTATGCATTTCTGCTAGTAAAAGTCCCGACTTCAGCACACACACACACAAAACCACACCCACACACACACAACAAACACACACAACCACACACACACACACATATATTTTAAAATTTTATATATTATTATATATATATATATATTTTTTTAATTAATATATAAATTATTATAGTATATTAAACGTAAAATCCCTAGATAAGCCCACCATTGCAAACCCCCCACCCCCCACTTTGGGGGCCAAAATTTGTGCACAGGGGAAACTCCCTAAAAACGCCCACCCCGCTTTTTTCAGAGAGAATATGCTCACTGTCCTGGGGATTTGTGCAGACTGTTCAAAAGTATTTTTTCCCCCTTTCTTTCTTGAACTCTCTGTGCCATTTTGCAAAAATGCCGAAGTGACGTTTTAACGATTTTCAAATTTGGAAGCCTCCGTATTGGATAACGAAGCATGTGGAATTTTCGGAGTTGCCTAAAATTTTCTGGGGATGGAAGGGATGGGGGAATGGAGTGAAAACAGGATGACTTGAACAGCATAGAAAAAAACAAAAAAAAAGAAAAACTGTAAAAAAGGACCAGGTTAGGAGTGAAATTCGTCCAAAGTGTGCTGCGTTTCTGGAAGATAAAAAGTTTGAAGGCGGGGTTTTGCGAAACAAGGACCTACAACGGAAAGCGATGGAACGGGTTTGGGCCTTTCTTTCCCTCAAAATCCTTTTTTTTAAATTTTTCCTTCATTCTACTACACGACCAACTTACTGCTTTCGGGTTTGTATTACTAAAATTCACGGTTGAGCAAAAAAAAATTTTTTTGTGCAAGGGGTCTATCCCTAGCAAAGCCCACCCCCCAATTTTGCCCTAAATCAGGCACAGGGGGGGGGGGGGCTAGGGTTTGGATTTTTAAATTTTTTTTATTAAAAAATATATATATTATATATATATCAACAACCAAAAGTCCCCTTAAAAAGCCAAAAACAGTACTGCACAAAGAAACGCAAAGGGAAATATAATCAAACTTTCGAGCTGTAGTAAGGGAAAAGGGGAGAAGGAAGAGCTAAAAACCCCGAAGGAAAGTCAAACGTGTGACTGAGGAAAAAGGCAAGAGAGGATTTAAAGGGGGGAAAAAAAAAACCCTTTCACGCGGGAACGTAGTAACTAAAAGGGGCCTGTCAATTCGATGTATGAAAATCTGTTTGTACTATTCCAAAAAAATTTTACGTAAGCTTACCCCACGGTAAAAGGGCATGAGGGTGGGAAAACTTAAAAAGTTCCAAAAAGGGTATAATTTAAAAAAAGGGAAAAAAAAAATTTTTAGCAAAGAACAAAAAAGCAAGCAACCCCCCCCCCCCCCCCAAACAGGGAAAAAACTATAGCATTCGGACTTGGAAATGTTTTTATTTTTTATCCTATCCCCATTGCATAGAAGTACAGCTGTTGGGGGACACTTTAGACAACGAGGGTTGCCAGGTAAAAAGTCTAGCTTCAAGTAGGTTTTGGACTATAAGGGAAAAAAAACAAAAAAAACAAAACCAAAAATCCCCTTTAAACCCCTTTAAAGTTAAAAATAAATTGGGGTTTGGGGGTGTGTGTGTGTGTTTTGTGTTTTTTGTGTGTGTGTGTTTTGTGTGTTGTGGTGTGTTTTGGTTTTGTGGGGTTTTTTGGTGGGGTTGTGTGTAGTGTGTGGTGGGGGCGGGCGCGGGGGGGGGGGGGGGCCGTTTTTTGGGGGGGTTTTTTTTTGGGGGGGGTGTGTGTGTATGTGTGCTACTGTAAGGATCATTTCAATGTCTTTTAAAAAGTGAGAAATGATATGATGATGATGATGAGAGATGATATGATGATATGTGTGTGATGAGATGTTTAATAATAAACCCTCTCTTTAATTATTATAATATTTTTTAAAATTATCTGCTTTTAATAATAATGATGAATTGGGCTGCTGTGTGCTGCTGCGCTCTGTTGCTGCTGCTGCTGCTGCGTACTACAAAACCCAAACTATATACTACTACATTTACTACTACTATTTAAACAATCTTACATACCGTAAAAATCCCTGCATACGCCCCCCCCCCCCCCCCCTTGCATGTTTTGGGCAAAAATTGCGGGGGTGGGCGTTTGCTAGGGTAGCCCCCTTTTGCACAAAGAAAATTTTTGTGCTAAAACCGTGTAATTGAGTGAAATAAAAACTCCAAAAAGCATGTAATTGGGTTTGTGTGAGAGAAGTAAGGAAAATAAAAAAAAAAGGGATTCGGGGCAAAAAAAGGGCGAGTTCCATCGCTTTCCCGTTGGGGCCCCTTGTTTAAATACCCCCTTCAGATTTTCATCTTCAGATAATGCAGCACCCTTTGGGTCAAAAATGTTTCAGAGTGTGCTGTGAATTTTCTGTGGTAGGAAAGAGGATGGGGGGAAGGAGTGAAAACGAGATAGACTTGAACAGCAGTAATCTGGTCCTTTTGAAAAGTTTTTGGTTTGTCTTTTTGTATGCTGTTCAAGTCTATCTCTTTTTCATATATTCCTGATCCTTTTTCCTATCCCAGAAATTCAGGACACACCCCAAAACTTTCCCCACATGTTCGTTTTTCCGATCTGGAGGGTTCCATTTAAAAGTAAGTGAAGATGTCGCTTCGGCATTTTGCAAAAAAAGGGCCAAGAGATTAAGACCAAACTTCGGCATCACAAATCGTAAAAGTCGGACGTCACTGACGAAACAGATCAGTGAGGAAAATTTTAAATTTTCTTTTTTGGGGATGGGTGGGAATGGAAGGGGGAAAAAGAATAAGAAAAAAGGAAAGAAACACGAAGGGTAAAGGAAGGGAAAAAGGACTTTTAGAACGTTGCAAAAAAGCTAGTGAAAGTGAACATAACTCTTTAAAAAAAAAGGGGGGGGCGTTTGTAGGTAGTTACTTTTGCTCAACTTTGGGCCCTAATGGGGGGTGGGCTTTTTGCTAGGGGTGGGGCTTATGTAGGGATTTTCCTTTTAAACCATACTACATTAGCGTAAAGAAAATGTAGTAGTATTTTAGACGTAGTGTAGTAGTAGCGTTGTAGTTATTTTAGTAGTAGTAGTAGTTGTAGGGGGTAGTAGTAGTATTTTTTGGGAGCAGCGCCGCAGGTAGTAGTATAGTTGTAGAAAGTAGTATAGTAGTATATTGTATTTTTTGTATTTAGTAGTAGTGGGGTAGAAGTAGTTGTTGCCAATGAGGGTTGCCGTACACTAGAGATACCACCCTGCATTCCATGAAGAGTGGTTTTAGCTATACACTTTGATTTGTTTGCTTGACAAAAATTAGCGCATCTCTTTTTCATACATTTTTATCGTTGCTTATCACCGTTTTTTTATCCTTACACTATTTATATACTACACTAATACTACACTATTACTATCTACTACTAATTACCCTTTCTCCCCATTTTAAAAAGTAGTAGGGGTAGTGGAGCAGTTTTAATTTTAAATGGTAGTAGTGGAGTATTTGTAGGCAGCAGAGCGCGCAGCAGCAGCAGCACAGCAGCAGCCACAGCAGTAGTATTACATTATATATAAAAGCTTGATAAAAATGATAAAATAAGGGTTTATAAAAAATTATGAGAGGATTATTATTAATATCATATTTAATATCATCATCATCTCATATTCATCATCATCATCATCATATCATCATCATCATCTTTTTCTACTTTTAAAATGAATTGAAGTGCATCTTTACGACGCTCGCAAACCCAAACACACAAAAAGCATACACCCCACACAATGACACACGACACACTTACTCCCACACAAAAACACGCCACACACACACACACAACACAACAACACCACACCACACACACCACAAAAACACACAACACCCCGCCCCCCGGCGGGGGCCCGGGCCACAACACACACACATTGTATTTTAACTTAAAGGGTTGTGGGGATTTTTGGTTTTGTTTTGTTTTTTTTTTTCCCCTTATAGTCCAAAAACCTACTTGAAGCTAGATTTTCCCCCTCTGGTTTCCCTTTTTAAATACTTTGTGCATAGAATGTAAAGCGTAACACACTTGCGCACGCGCGCGCAACACTCACACACAAAAAATACAATATACACCACACTCACGCACGATGCACGCCCCAAAACAATAACACACAACAACAAGCATACACACAAGAACACGCCCCAACACACACACACACACACCCCCAACACCCACACACCACACACACACAAAACACACACACACACACAAAAAATTTGCCTGTCTGTATTACTATCTAGTGGGAGGGACTTTAAACTAAAAAGAAGAAAAAAGAAAAGAAGAAGAAGAAGAAAAGAAGAAGAAAGAAGAAAAAAAAAACAACAACAACAACAAAAAACAACAAAAAAAACACACAACATGGCGTCCAACCAAAAACACAAACACTCACTCACTCCTCACTCCCATCACTCACTCACTAAATTTTCCACAAAAGAAAACAACCCTTAAGCCAAAAAAATTCAAAAACTAAAGATACGCCGTTTACCCCTTTTTCTCTCTCGTTCTTTTTTCGCATGTGTTTTTTTTTCTCTACAAAAAATCTGCCTGCAAGTTTTGGGCAAGTACGTCGCGTGGCGTAATGCCCTTTCCTTCAGTTTCGCTGACGCATTATGATCGCAGGAAGTGAAATATGCACACCCGTCTTTAAAGGGTTTCTAGTAATTCTGTACACTTTGCAGTTTTGCATTAATTTTTTTTTGGGAAGCTTACAGATTTCGCTTTGTTCGAACATTAACGATGGGAAAATTTGCATGTATGCAGTTTTTGGTTTTTGAAAAACAAAACAAAAAAAAGGTTTTTTGTTTGGTGGTGCTGTGCGTGTGCGTGTGGGTTTTTGGTTGTGTTGGGGTGTGGTGGGCATTTTCACCCATAGATACGTACGTATGGTGCCCCCAAATTCCCCTTTGGATATTTTTGTTTAATAAATAAAAGAAAATTTGCTTTTTAAAAAGAAATAAAGAAAACTGGAAAAAGATACACTGGATTTTTGTGTCCCCCCTCTCCTCTCTCTCTCTTCTCTCTCTTCTCTCCCCTCTTCCCCTCTCTCTCTCTCTCTTTGGGGGAACGGAAGCTAGTGGTCGAACATTGCGCTGGCAATTTGAGACCCAGGTTCGAGTCCGGGTCGAGGAGATTTTTTTCTAGAATTAACACCAGCCTAATCCCTTCCCAAAAGTCCCTTTGGATGAGACTTTAAACCAGGCCTGTGTGCGAAAAGCAGAAAAAACCATTGGCAACGTTAAAACCTGTCGCTTTTCGTAAAAGGAGCCCTCGGGTGCCGGGGGGAACAGATGACATTTACAAAACTGAAAAAACGGGACTGGGGAAAAAAAAAACACAAGAGTGCTTTTTCCCTTATCCCCGAAAAAAGAAAAAAATCAAACAATAAATCTTTTAAATAGAGGTTAAATTTTTTGGTGGTTTTTTTCTGTGGGGGAGGGGGTAACTATTACTTTTTTGTTTGGGGTTTTTTTTGGTTGGGGGGGGGTTTTTTGTTTTTTCTTTTTACTTTGTTTCTTTTTTCTTTTTTTTTTGTTTTGGGTTTTTATATTATATTTTTTGGTGGGTTTTTTTTGTTGTTTGTTTTGATGTTCCGTAAACAGGGCAAAACCCCCACCCCAAAAAAAGTATGTTCCCGTAAAACCTTTAAAAATAAAGATTTTTATTATTCCATTCATTCATTTTTATTTATTATTCATTTCATTATCATTTAAATTCATTCATATTTTTCCATTCTTCACCCCCCCCCCCCCCCCCCTTCTTCTCTCCCCCCCCCCCCCCCCCCCCCCCCCCCCCCTCCCCCCCCCCTCCTCTCCCTCTTCTCTTCTCTCTTCTCTTAGCTAGTGGTCGAACATTGCGTGGAAATTTTACGAGGGTTGATTCCGGTCTGGAGATTTTTTCTCCAGAGTTAACAAAAGTGTGACTCCATTCCCAAAAATCCCTTTGGATGAGACTTTAAACCGAGGCCCGGGGTGCGAACCATGAGAATTTTCCCACACGTTAAAACCTGTTTCCGTTTTGTAAGAGTAGCCTCGTGTGCCGGTGGGAACAGAGAAATTTTCAAAAATGATACTCATGGGACTGGATGAAAAAAAACACAAGAGGCTTATTCCCTATCGTCGATATAAAAAATAAATCAAAAAACTTCGTGGCTTTCCTTTAGTCGCTTCCCCGCCGACGCATTCTCTCCCGGTTGTGAGTAAAGTTTTTTTTTTTTTGCAATTTTTGTTTAAATACGGTTTGGGCTCCCAGTAACATTGGAGGCATGAAAAGCGTGTGATGAGCAAAAAGGGGTCTTCCCTTAAAGTGGATAGGCTAGAACATCAAAAAGTTGTTGTCTTCGCTTGACAAATAACCTGCGCCACCCCCTTTGCTCATCAAAAAGCAGTTTTATGGTAAAAAAAGTCCTCTCAGATGGCAGAGACGGTGAGAGCAGAATTTATAGAACAAACAATGGAAGAAAATGAATGAACAAATTTCTTCCCCTTCGGGTTTGTTTTGCCCACCACGGAAGTTTAGAATATACTGAAAAACCTGCTGATAAAAAACATGCTACGGGTTTGACACCTACTGCCTTCCCTCTTTAAGTACTGCCACGACGACAGTGAAAAATTTTTGCAAAAATGTGGAAAAAGATTGTATGGTGAAATTGTGAAAGTGGCAAAAAATGTAGCTAAAATTATAAAGTGGAAAACCCAAACTGTGCCCCGGATAACGTGTAACGGGGTGATGGGAAAATGCAGATAGGGTGTGGAAGATCAAGAAAAGCTGGCACAGAATGATAGTGATGAGAGGGCAGAAAAACAGAAGAGAAAAGAAGAGTGTGCAGAAAATAACGAGAGGAAGAGTGGCAGTAAGTGAGAGAGAGGGAAAAGTGCAGAAGGGAACAGGAAAAAGAGTGTGCAGAGTGTGTGGGGACGGAAATGAAGCTGCGAAATGCAAAAGATAATTTAAAAGATTTTTTGAAACAGTTGCTGCAATTGTCAAAGATGTTGCGCTATGAAAAAATACGCAGCTGGGCTGCGCTCTACTGGATGGAAATGATTGTGAGATTTCCAAGTGCTTCTTGATCAATGGTTGTACACATGGGCAGACTTAATAATATAAAGAAAAAGGGGTCTGATGGTAGTTGAGAACAATGGTATGGAACCATGTCTGAAGACTGGGCTGTCTTTTATTTATGTTTTTTCATTGATTCGTCTTTTCCCCCATTTCCCATCCCACGTCCCTAGTGAAATGGGCGTTGATGCTTATCACAAATAACTTTGTCTCTCTGTTTTTGTCTGTTTCTGTCTGTCTGTCTGTCTCTCTCTCTCTCTGTCTCTCTGTCTCTGTCCTGTCTTGTCGTCTGTCTGTCTGGTCTGTCGCCCCGTCTGTCTGTCTCTCTCCTCCTCTCTCTCTCTCTTCTCTCTCCCCTCCCTTTCTCCTTTTCTCCCCTTTTCCTCTCCCCCTTCCCCTCTCTCCTCTCTTTTCTCTTTTCCTCTCTCTCTCTCTTTTCTCCCCCCGTCGCCCCCGGTTTGTTATCAATTTTTTTTATTGTGGCTTTGTTGTTGTTCATCTTATGGGAGGTGGTGGAAATTGTTTTTTTTTTTTTTTTATTGCTGTTTTTCGTATCTTTATGTGATTTTTGTTATGAAATAGCCGTAGGTACAAGGGTATGTTGTTTATTTTTTGGAACTTGTGGAAAAAACATTGGAATTGCTTTTACTGCTGTTGCTGTGGTGTTGCGGTGAGTTTTTATTTTCTCGTCAATTTAGTAGTAGTGGTAGCAATGTCCTCCGTGTTTGTTCCCCATTTCTTCTTTTCTCGTCGTCGTGATTTTCTCAACGTAATGTTTTTTGTCTGCTATACGAGTGAAAGCAAACCCCCTGCCATTAAACGCCTGACAAGTATCCCCGTGATCCCAGAAAGGGGTTATTAAAGAGGAACTTCCAGCACGAAATTTTCCCGAGGGTGGGGGAAAGCTATTATACTGACAGGGGCCCCTGATCCCCCTGCGGGAGTTACACTTTTTTTGAAAAGGGGCCGTTGTCGTTTCTCCTCCTAAACCCCGGGCCCCCCGGAAAACCCGGCTACATCAGTTCTTTTTGAGGGGTTAAAAACGACTTTCAGTCTGTGTCTGTCCCTCTGCACCACAGAAGAAAAGGAAAAAAGGCAGGAAACAAGAACTCCGGGAAAGGAAGGCAAAAGGTTTGTATGTTTTGGATTTTTAACGATTTAGAGATAAGATTCCATTTAAGTCAACTTTGTAAAAATGGTCGGACATGAAAGTTTCTTATCGGGTGGCCCCTTTGACATCCCTTTATGAATACATATTTATATTTTGTATTATATATTATATATATTTATTATTATAAATATATTAGTTATTGTAAGAGTGACAGAAAGTGTTGTTCTTTTTGTTGAATTTCCTCTTTTTGCTGTCATTTTTCTGGTTACCCCTCTTGCGCGGTAGCATCAGGAATGAAAATATCTCCCTTTTTTTGGGGATGTTTTTACTGGGTTTTCTTATTTTGTCCCCTTTTTTTTCCAAATTTGAACGGAGTTCCCAGGAAAGCTGGGTAAACAGGGTTCCGTTGAGTAAAAAAAAAAGCTTCATTGGATGGACGTCGTGATGCAAATGCTGAAAAAGGAAAGGTTTATTTCTTTTTTTTTTTGTTCTTGATCACAAGGTAAAGAAGAAGCACTCATGGCTTTACCTATTAATTTAGTCCCCCGGTGTTGTGGGGTTTTGTCAATTTTATCATTTTTTTCAATGGCCAAAACTTTCGAAAAAAGAACGGTTTTAACTGGCAAGGTTCTGCCAGGGAGAGGGATGGGCGCCGCCCCAAATGCTGGCTCCCAGAGAGCTGGGTCTTGACACCTCGCTCTCCTTCGACACACAGGTTTGGGAACCTTACATTTACGTTTAAGATGTTCTGCGTGCGTTCCAAGGGACTTCGGTTTTACGTCTCACTCAAAAAAACTTTTGGGGTAGTGGGGTCACGCCAGACTTTTATCCCGGGGAAAATCCTTTAAATGGGTCGGACCCCCTGTCAGCAGAAGCAGGGATGTAGAATACTGTACCCATGTAGAATATTGAAGTGTCTACCCCAACCCTTTCATTTTTTGCAACCTCAAAGCCCCAGTGGGGCGGGGTTCCCTGAATCCAGAAGGGATGGTTGGAAAAATAAACAGAAAATAATTTTATCAGCCAAACGAGTAGCATGTACAATGCACACGCGCTGTTGGGGTTAAACTACACACGTTATAACCATAGACACACACTGTGCTTTCTCTACACACACACTACATAAAAGAGTGATGGTGAGTGAGTGATAGTGAGTGGGATGAGAAGAGAGAGAGAGGAAAGAGAGAGAGAGAAATAGGGGAGAGAGAGAGGAAGAGAGAGGAGGAGGAGAGAGAGAGAGGAGATAGAGGAAGAGGAGAAGAAAACGGGCAGAAAATAAGAGACATAGAGAGAATAAAAAAACGGGAATGGACAGAGTAGAGAAAGAAAAGAGGGTAAAAAAAAGGAAAGAAAACAAAAAAATAAAGGAAGTGTAACATTATTTTCAAAAGAAAAAATGGAAATTAAAAAAAAGTCAAAGGGAAAAATCCCAACTTCCCAAAAATTTTACTTGGCGAAAGCCACGCCTTTCCAGGAAGCGTGCCTTAGACTTTTTGGGGGGATTTTCCCGGGGGCGAAAGGGGACTGACTGGGGCGGGGAGGGAAGGGAAACCCTCTGGGTTGGGGGACTCCTTGGATTTAATACCTTCCCCTCTTTGCCCAAAACTGTCTGTTGGCCCTGTGCAGTTTTTGCTCGTTTCCGTGTGCTTTCTGGTGTCTGTGTAGTCGTTGTTTCTAGACTGTTTTTCCCTCTCTGTCTCTGTCTGTTTTGTCTTCTGTCTGTCTGTTGTCTGTCTGTCTGTCTGTCCCCCCCTCCCCTCTCCCTCCTCTGCTTTATTTATCTGTGTGTCAACGAATATAAAGCAAACATTAGCCAAAACACCCCAAAAAACTGTTTTCCAAAAAACAAAACCAAAAAAATTTAAAATTTATATTATTTTTTTTAAAGAACAAGCAAAAAAGGGGGTAAACACAGTTTCAACCTCAAGTGTAAGAGATTAAAAACTGCA
>JASPKP010009577.1:0-10198 GCA_030674155.1 Stramonita haemastoma
CTAAAAATTAACAAGCCAATAATATACAACCAGCCAACCAAAAAAACAAATGAAAAAAAAAAGAAACAAATAACAAAAAAACAAAACGAACTTTAACAGTTTAAACAAAATCTTTTAAAGCGAACACAAATATTAATAGAGAAAAAGAAAACAAGAACACAATACTCCCTGATAAAAAAACTCCCCCTTTTGGGTAAAAAAAAAAAAAAAGGAAAAAAGTTCTATTTAAATCTCAGAATACTCACCAGCGACAAACAAACAAAAAACATAAAGAACAAACAAACCCCCAAAAAAACCCCCAAAATATCAAGCAAAGAAAGAACAAAATTAAAAAAAACCAATTCAAAGCACCTTTGTATCATTTTTTTTTCGGGGCGGACGGAAGACAGTTTAGAGGCAGCAGAAAAGGGAGCGCCTTTAACAAGAAATGGCGAGGGCGGGAGGGGGGGGGGGGATCAGAAAAGAACAAAAGATTAAAGAGGAGGCGGAAAATTTTTTAAAAAAAGCTCTTTTTGCTTTTTAGACCTGGGGCTGTTTACTGGAACAAAATAACACCCGAAAAAAACCCCCAATCTAAAATTTTCAATTTTACCTCGTTTCAACAAACGAAACCAAATAAAAAGAATACAAAAAAACTAAATAAACTAAAAATTTAACAAACCAGACATTGGGGAAATTGAAATTAAACTACACAAGACAAACGAGACAAACAAACAAAAACCAAACAAAACAAAAATAAACGAACTGAATTTAAAAAAAACAAATCAAAACAAAAAAAAAAAAACGAACTAAACAAACTAAATGAAACTAAAATGAACTAAACTTAAAAAAGTAAAGAAATAAAGCAAAACAAAACAAAGCAAAGCAAAGTAAAGCAAAGCAAAGCAAAAGCAAAGCAAAGCAAAGCAAAGCAAAGAAAGTAAATAAAGTAAAGTAAAGTAATGTAAACAATTCAAAAAACCCAAAACCCAAACCCAAAAAAACCAAACCAACCGAACCAACCCCAAACCCAAAATAATCCAAAAACCAAACCAAAACCAACGAAACCAAGCCAAAACCCAATCCCAAACCAAAGTAAAAAAATTAAGTAAAAAAAAAAAAAAAAAAAAAAAAAAAAAAAAAGGGAAACCAACTCAAATCAAAACAAAAAAAAAAATCCCCGACAACCAAAACCCCGCCCAATTTTAAAAACAAAACAACAACACCAAAAAAAAAAACCCACAACCCCCGACAACATTTATGACAATAGCTGACAAACGGGAATGGAAGGATACCCGACCCTCCACTGTACTGGAGACTGGCTTTGTAATTAATTGTACAGATATGCTGGTGTACAAGGTAAACCCCCGCTTATTGGCTTCTTTTCCCCTTTCTTCTGTTCAATAACAGTTACTGTGCCCCCGCTAAGAAAAAATTTCAAGAAAATCATTCAGTTTTTTGTTGTTTTTGTGTTGTTGGTTTTTTTTTTTTTTTTGGGGGGGGGGGATTCCGCCCATCCCCCCCTCTTCCCCAAAAATTCAAAAGCCAAATTGCTTGATGCTGAGAATTAGTTCTGTGTTAAAGCCTTACCGGGGTGATATTGCATGGCTTTACGTGTAATTCCCCAATTTGTACACACGATACCTCATCGTTTTTTTTTTGTAGAGTTTAATAAAGGAAAACTTGCCCCGAAAACTGGTTTTCCCCTCCATTTCAAAACAATTTGTAACATAAAAATTTTTAATACTTTGGTAAGACACATTAAAAAGTTTAATTGTTTTTTAAAAAGTCTTTCTGTACTTTAAAATGCACTATTTTTTTTTCCCCGCTCCGCGCGCGGTTTAAATATATAAAAATATAAATATATATATAAATTTTATATATATTTTTATATATATATATGTATAAAATGATCTAAAAGATAGATAGATATAAAAATTTTAGAAGATAATAGAAAAAATATAGAAATATAGATAGATGATAGATAATAATAGATAGATAGTAGAAGTTTAATTTTTAAAAAATATATATAGATAATGTGTGTGTGTGTGGGGTGTGTGAGGTGGTTGTGTGTTGTGTGTTTTTGTGTTGTGTGTGTGTGTTGTTGTGGGGCTGTGTCTGTGTCTGTGTCTGTGTCTGGGTTTTTTTTTTTTTAGAACCAGGTAATGTTTTCCCCATGGTACTGTGAAACGCACTGCACTTCCCCTATGTGAGTGTACATGAAAACATGTTCCACTGACTGAAAAAAATGCAGAACTCAAACTGTAATAAAAAGTATGGCCTTAACTTTAGAAAACCCCAGAATTTTACATGATAATGAAAAATGCCCCTTTAAATTTACATGCTAATTTAGCTTCGGAAAATTTACAGTAAAACTTGCAAACATGAACTTTGCCCAAATTTCAAAAAATGTTTTCAAACTTTTTAAATTTTACAGGAGGAAAAGTAGCATTATTTGATATTTTTTTTGTAAACATCCGTGAACAGTGTTTGCTATATTCGGGCGTAACTTTTTTTTAGAAAGGGAATTTTTCGCGTAAAATATTTTCGGAATTCAATTAAAATTTACTTTTGGTCAGTAGGGTAGGGTTTATTTTCCTTTTTCTAAACCAGGCCCCCTTTTCTCTTACACTAGCCACAACCCCCCCCCCCCCCCCTGCAGCCCCCCCCCTACCCCCCCCACTCCCAAATTCAGACTGTTGAATGGTATCTTGTTTTGCCCCAAAATGCATGTCACAAAATTTAGGATCTGACCAGCAAAACTGAATGCCAATAGACGTGGAATCCAAGGAAGCTCCTTTGGCCTTTAACAAAGAGATTTAAAAAACGATTCCAGCAGTATTTCGAAAGTAAAAAAGAAAAAACCTGAACCACATTGCGTGATAGAAAGAAATTAAAGATTTGTGGGGGAAACTCGATCGTCGCCTTTGAGTAAATCACAGAGTGACTTTTGGTGTGTTTCGTTTGCTTGTTTTTTTTTTTGTTTGAAAAGTGTTTACCCCTTTTTTAACACCCAAAAGAGAGAGGAGGAGGAGGAGGAGGGGGAAGGAAGGAGGAGAGAGAGAAGAGAGAGAAGAGAGAGAAAAGAGGGAGAGAGAGGAGAGGAGGAGAGAGAAGAGAGAGAGAGAGAGAGAAGGACGACGACAGACAGACAGACAACAGACAGAAGACAGACAGACAGACAGACAAAGACCGACAGACAGACCAGACAGACAAAGAATTTAATTTTCCAAAAAACATTAAGCATGAGAGAGGGGGGAGAGGGAGAGAGGGAGAGAGAGAGAGAGAGAGGAAAAAGAGAGAGAGAGAGAGGAGATGGGGGAGAGAGAGAGAGAGAGGGGGATAAAAAGAGAAAGAAGAAGAGGGAGAGAGAGCCAGAAGAAAGAGACAGAGACAGAGACAGAGACAGAAGAAAAAGAGGGGCAGAGAACAGAGACAGAGAAAAAAGAGAAAAAAAAGAGAGAGACAAGAGAGACAGGAGACAAGAGGCAACAGACAAAAAACAGAGTCAAAAGAGACGAACGACAGAGAGAGCAGACGGCAGATAGAAGAAAAACAGACTGACAGATAGACAACAAAAGACAGACAGAGAGAAATTTAGTTGAAAAATACTTGAGGGATTGGCGTTGATCATTTTATCAATTTACCAACCCATGATTTTCCGTCCAGACATTACATTATAAGAAATAAAAATGGACATCGGAAAGTTTTTTCTCACGAGATAAAAACGGAAAAAGTACAAATTTTATTTGTAAGAATATCTGGTTTTTCCAAGAAATTTAAGTACTTTTGTAAATCCAACGGAGACAACCTGGATGAAAAAAATATTTCACGCTTGTAAAAGATAATGAAGGTTTTCGGACGTTAGTTTTTTTATTAATTTCATAGCCATCTGGGTTTTTAAAAAATACATTCTGACAAATCCTCGAGCCCTTCTTCGTAAAAAACCCAAAATCAAAAAACCCTGAAAAGTTTTAACAGATTCTCCTTTACATAATTTGGTTATTAGTTATTTTCTTTCAAAGGAAAAATTTCCCTCCTAGCTTTCGGGGTGTGGTGTCTCTGTGTTATCTTGTGAGGTGTGTGTGGTTGTTGTGTGTTGTGTGTGTGTGTGGTTGTGTGCGGTGGTTTTGTGCGTGCTGCGTGCGTGGCGGCGTGTGGTGTGCATGCGTTCCTGGGGGTGTGTGTGAAAGTCAAAGTCAAAGTCAAAATCAAACTTTTATTTTCCAATGGTACATTAAAAAAAGCGTGCAATTGCTTTTTTTTCCCCCACAACCATCCCTCTAAGAAAACAAAATAATATGATAGCATATTTGAAAAAGGGGAAAACCCTTTAAAAAGACATTAGTACAAATGAAAAAGATAAAAAAAAGAAGAAAATACCCACAAAAGTGGTGTTGTGCGTGCGTGCGTGACGCATGTGCGTGTGGTGTATGCGCGCAGTGTGTGGGTGTGTGTGCACGCGCTCTGGAAAAAGAAGAATGTAAAGGAAACAAGAAAAAACAAGAAGAAAAAAAAATGCAAAGAGGAAAAAATTCAAAGAAGAAAAAAAACAAAACAAAAAAGAAGACCAATGAAAAAGAAGAAGAATTTAAAAAGAGCATGATATCTCTTTTCCTTTTGGGTGGTGTAGGGGCGTAGGGGAAAAGGGGAGGGGAGAAAGGGTGGGGAGGGAGTTTTTTATGTGGAATGTGGTGAGTGCGCGCGTGCACGCCGGCGTGGGTGTGTAAAAGTGTGTGTGTTGGTGTGTTGATGTGCTTTTTTTCTTGTGTGTGGTTGTTTGCGTGCGTGCGTGTATGTGTTACGGGTTTTATGGGCACTGGGGTGTGGGCGGTGCCCGCGGTCGTGTGTGTGCGGCATGCATGCGTGCGCCGCGTGCGTGTGTGTGTAAACTAACAGACAAAAAAAGATTTTTTCACAGTTTTCCCTAAATCAAAAATTTCGCTAGAACACAAAAAAAAACCCGTCCAACAAGATAAGCAGTGGAAATACAAAGCATGAAAGGGAGGCAGGCAGGGAGGGAGGCAGTCAAATAACGAAGCAGTAGCATGCATTCAAAGACGTGGCAACACCTTAATGAGAGACAGCGTCATGGCAGGCACTTCCGAATAGTTTAGCCAAGGGCGACAACAACACTCGTTGTCCCCTTGATGAATCCTCTGTGAGTCAAATTTTCTCGGGCTTTTGCTTTGGTTTTTTTTTCTTGTGTTGTGTGGTGTTGGGTTTTTGTGTTGTTGTGTGTGTGTGTGTGTGTGTGTGTGTGGTTGTGGTTTGTGGTGTGTATCTGTGTTGTGGTGTGTGTGGGTGTGTGGGTGTGTGTGTGGGTGTGTGTGTGTGTGTGTGGGTGGGTTTGTGTGTTTTGTGTGTTGTCTTTTTATCCCCGCCTGTCTATTGGTGTCAGTTTGTCTGTCCCCTATTAAAACCGTCTGTCCGTTTGTCATTTCTGTTATTCTGTTTTGTTTTCCACCTAACGATTTACCACTGTCTGTTTTATTGTTTGCTTTTTCTTACTGCTGTCTGTCTGTCTTCTGGTCTTTCTGTCGCAAAATCTGTTCTTCTATCTATCTATCTTTTTCTACTAACTATCTATCTACTATCTGTCTATCTGTCTATCTATCTACTATCTATCTAACTATTTCATCTACTATCTACTATCTTATCTATCTATCTTCTGTCTATCTATCTATCTATCATCTTCTACTACTATCAACCCTATCTTTCTATCTACCTACCTACCATTATCTATCACTACTATCTATTATCTATCTTCTACTATCTTTTATCTTCACTATCTAACTACACTTTTTATCATCTGTCATCTATCTATCTGCCCTGTCTGTCTGTCTGTCTGTCTGTCTGTCTGTTGTTGTTTTTTTTTGTCTGTCTGTCTTTTCAATCTCTCCTCATCTATTTGTCGCTGTCCCTTTTTTCCTCTGGTGTTAGGGCCACGTGATCTTGTGTGTTTGTGTTTGTGTTTGTTTTTTGTGTTTGTGGTGTGTGTTTTGTGTGTGGTGTGTGTGTGTGTGTGCGGTGTGTGAGTGGGGGGTGTGTGTGCGTGTGTGTGTGTGGTGGTGTGTGGGGTGTTGTTGTGGTGTGTGGTTTTGGTAGGGCCAACTGATTGTGTATCTGTGTGTTTGGTCTGTTTGTGTGTGTGGCCCAGAAAAAGAAGAAAAAGAAGAAGAAGAAAAGAAAAGAAAAGAAGAAGAAAAAAAAAGAACAACAACAAAAACAAAAAAAAATAACAAGAAAAATTAAAGAAAGAAAACGCAAAGAAGATTGCAAGAAGAAGGAACAGCAAAAAAATTTTTAAAAAAATAAAACAAAAAAAATCAAAAAAGCCAAAGAAAAAAACGAAAAGAAAACGAAAAAATCAGAAAGCCCAAATAAAAGGGAAAAAAAGAATGCAAAGAAGAAAATGTAAAAAAAAACCAAAACAACAAAAACAAACAAATCTAACAAAGAAGATGTAAAAGAAAAGAAGCAAAGAAGCAAAATGTAAAAGAAAAGGACTTAAAAAGAAGAAAAATGAAACAAGAAGAATGCAAAGAAAAAGAATGAAAAAGAAAAAAAAAATTTAAAAGAAAAAAAAAAACTGAAACAGAAAAGATGCAAAAAAGAAAAACAACAAGCAAAAAGAAGAATAGTGCAAAAAAAAAGACAGGGAAAAAAGAAGAGAGAAGAGTAAAAGAAAAAAGAAGAGAGAGAGAGAGAGAGAGAGAGAAGAGAAGAGAGAGAGAAGGAGAAGAGAGAGAGAGAGAGAGGGGAGGAGATAGAGAGAGAAGAGAGAAGAGAGAGAGAGAGAGAGAGGAGAGAGAGAGAGAGAGAGGAGGGGGAGAGAGGGAAGAGAGAGAGAGAGAAGAAGGAGAAGAGAGAAGAGGAAGAGAGAAGAGAGAGAGAGAGAAGAGAGGAGAGAAGAAAGGGAAGAGAAGAAGAGAGAGAGAGAGAAGAAGGAAGACAGCCCGAGAGAGAGAAAGTCAGAGACAGAGAAGGAGAAACAACAGACAAAAAGAAGACAGACAAGACAGAAGACAAGATACAAGGACAAGAGAAAAAAAAAAACAAGCAGAAATGGGGGGTGGGGGGGTACCCCAACCCAGGCCCCAAGGGAGGCAGTTCCAGAGTCAAAGTGCCAGACAGGCCTGTCGGCACCTGCCCCCAGGGGAAGGGCCACCAGAGAAGGGGTGTGGGGTGAGGAAAGGCTGGCCATAATGGGCAGATCGCCCGGCACCGTGCCTGCAGCAGTCATTTTTTTTTCAGCCCCCTCACCTCTATTTTCCCTTCACCCCCTATCTCCCCTTCCGTTGGGCTTGAACTGCTTTGGGTTTTGGTGTGGTGTGTGTTGGGGGGGGGGGTATATGTGAGTGGTGTGTGTGGGCTATACTGTATTTTATTAAAAAATTTTATATTTGTTTTGAAATGGAAAACGACAAAACCCCAAACAAAACAACAAACCAAAACACACCCAACACACACAACCAACACAACACAACAAAACCCCCAAAACACACCCACAAAGAAAGAGAGAGAGAGAGAAAGAGAAGGGGAGAAAAGGGGAAGGAAGGAAGAGAGAGAGAGAGAGGAGAGAAAAGAGGGGAAGAGAGAGAGAGAGAGAGAGAGAGAGAGAGAGAGACTCTTGAAGGTTTAAGGTACATTGACCTTAGGCCCAAGCACCATAATATTTAGGACGTGAAAATTTACCTTTTCACTAAGGATGTAAATGTATTTTTGTACTTCATATTTCATTAACCCGCCTCCTTCCCGGGTTTTTGAAGCCTAAGCCCAATGCCATTAAACCAATTTTTGAGAGGACAAGTGGGTGCGTGTGTGTTCACAAAAATTTATTTACTTCACTGTATTGCTTTTACTATTCGTTTGCCTTGTAATGTTCTTTAATGTATTATACCCATTTTGTGTTTTTTTTTTTTTTGTGTTTTTTTTTGCATTGTGCCAAATTTTTTTTTTGCATTTTTTGCACCACTTTTGCATTACGTTGCCCTTGTGTTGTGTTTTTTATCTGTATTGCATTATATTGCATTCAACGTTTTCTTCCATTTCATTGCGTCATGTTGTGTTGTTTTACCGTATCCCTTTCATTATTTGTATTGCCAATCTTTTTTTTACTATACTGTACTGCAATGCATGTAATTTTCTATAAACATTGGATTTTGTGGCATAGAGAAAATGTATAAAAAAAAAAGGGGACTTCTCTCCCCCCGCGGGCCTGTCCCAAAGATAAAAATGTCCCACCCCTTTTTTCCTCTCATATTTTTCCCCTAGTCCTTTGACAACAGAACTGTAGTTTCCCCCCCCAACATGGCCCTTTTCTTGTCAGGTGGCCATAAAACATGTTCCCCTGTGCATTTCCATGTTGCAACTCCTGTTCTTTCAAAAAAGCCCCAAAGGGTGCACCTCAAAACTAGAAAAAGGGTTGAATTCCCCTTTATGTTGTTGGTTCTTAAGGCTTTTAAAAAATGTCCCAAGATGATTGTGCTCCTGGGGATTGTTTGCACACACACCCACCCCACACACACAACACCACACACACACAAAACCACCAACACACAGGAAAAAAAATACTTCGCACATAATAAAAATCTGTTTGCTTTTTTAGAAAGGAAAGGGCCTTTTGCCCCGGTGGGGAAAAAAGATGACAAAATTGACAAAAAACCCCATTCACACGGGACTGGTTTTAAAAAAGCACAGAAAAATTATTTCCCTTACACGAAAATACAAAAAACCCAAAACCCCCCTGCAGGATAAGTAGCCTTGTGCGTGCACACATGTATCTGTCTGTCTGTTTTTCTGTCTGTCTATCTACTATTATCTATCTTCTTCTATCATCTATTATCTAATTATCTATTATCTATCTATCTATCTATCTATCTGTCTGTCTGTCTGCTGTCGTTGTCTGCTGTCTTCTATCTATCTATTATCTATCATTATTATCTACCGTTGAACACACACCAACACACACCAAACACACACAACCAATTTGGCACAAATCACACCCCCTTTATCAAATTTATGGCACAGAGATAATGGAAGCTGCTATTTTTACCCTTTTCCTTAGTGCCCCTTTTGTTTCAAAGTTGTTGTAGCCTCTTTTTTGGGGTTGTGTGTGTGTGGTGTGTTTTTGTGTGTGTGGTGTGTGTGGTTTGTTGGGGTGTGCGTGCGTGTATTTTGGTGTTCACTATACGTTGTAAAAACCGTGTTGTTTTATCTATTCAGCACTTTAATGTATTTTTTTTGCAATTGTTTTCTGTTTTGGTTAATTGCATTAATTTTCTTGCATAGCTCTGTGTTCCTTTTGCATTCTGTTGTCTTAAACAATTGTACTGTGTCTGCATTGAAAGGGGTGCTGTGTTGCTTTCCATTACATTGCCACCTTTACACGTATTGCTTGGCATTACGTTGCTTGTGTTTACTGTATTGCATTGCTTTTCTTGTATTGTACTATAGCTTTCCATTATGTTGCCCTTTTTTTACACTTATTGCATTGCACTGTTTTGTTTTCATTAGTTTTTTTGTGTTGCTTTGTATCCCTTTACATTATGTGCATTTTTTTTTTTTGTAGGTATTGCATTGTAATGAAATTTTATTACAAATACATTACTCCAAACACAGACAGTGTTTTTTTTCCAAAATTCAAATACTCCCCCGACCAAACCTGCTCACAAGATAAAAAAAGGGCACCCCACTTTGTCCTCTTCATCCTCCTCCATTTTTCCCCGTTGTTTGTTTTAATCTATTTATCAACGAACTTGGGTTTTTACCCAACGGCCTATATTTTGCATGGCCCTAAAACATTTTCCTGGTGACTTTCCCTGTTCAGACTTTGTGTCTTTTAAAAAAAGGGCCCAAGGGTTGCCCTTAAACTAAAATGGCTTGAAATGTGTCCCCTTTTTTTGTACACTAACGAAAGCACTCGCCACAAATCTATCTTTTTATTAATTTCTATCTATCATCTATTATCTATCTATCAACTTCTATCTATTATCTATCACAACTGTTTTCTGTTTCTGTCCGTCGTCTGTTTGTCTTTTTATCTGCTGCTTCTGTCTGTCTGTTTTTTGTTTTATATTTCTGTCATCTGTCCCTTTTGTTTGTCACACACAACCACGTGCACCAACACAATACACCCAGAACACACAAACAACACCCCAAAAACGCACACAGGACACAAAACACAACCACACACAATTTTCCCCCACAAAACCCC
>JASPKP010009578.1:0-2500 GCA_030674155.1 Stramonita haemastoma
CTTGTGCACACCTACACTACACACACATCTGCCAAATTTCAACAACATCACTGCAATGTAACTGCTTACAATCCATAAAGAAAACAGGAGCTGATTTCGAGAGAGAGAGAGAGAGAGAGAGAGAGAGAGAGAGAGAGAGAGACAGACAGACAGACAGACAGACAGACAGACAGACAGACAGACAGACAGACAGACAGACAGAAACATGCAGAGACAGAGACAGAGAAATAAATAGAAAGAAAAATATAGTGAAAGAGAGAGAGAAAGACAAACAGACAGAAAGACAGATAGACAGACAGACAGACAGACAGACAGACAGATAGACAGACAGAGACAGAGACGAAGACAAAATTCAGGTGTAAAGAAAGACAAAGAAAGATAGACACAGGGACGGACATGCGGCCATCCAGCCATCCAGCCAGCCATCCAGCCAGCCATCCAGCCATCCAGACTGCCAGCCAGACACACAGACGGGCACACAGACAGACAAGCATACATGCACACAGGCAGGTAGAAAACTGGTCAGAAATTAAAAACAAAAAGACCCAGGAACTCATTTGCTTTATGGGTATGAAGCACATGATCAATGGAGTCGGCCATGATCAGTTGACAGTCCATTTCAAAACACGATTGCCTCTACAGACACCAGATACCCCGCTAAATAAAACAACGAACAAAACCCCAATCATAAAGACTCGTCATAAAAATGCAGTCATTTCCTGAATACTCATTTCCCGTGGATCCTTGCAATTAACCGGAGATGGAATTAAAGGAAATAGAAAATTGGCCATGTTTTTTTTAAAGATCAGGAAGTGGTAGAAAAAAAGGTGGGGGGAGGTTGATGAATTGTGTTATGTAATATCCCGGAGCATTATTTTCTTTTAATTTTTGATGATTTATCTAGGCTAAGAGTACTCCTGTAAGCTCTTGCTTGTTGTACTCACTTCATGTACTAGTGTAACGTTGTTTTGAACGAACAAGATTTTGCCTAATGATCATAGATCATGGCGAAGGTAGGAGGCCAGATTTATTTATCTATTTATTCTTTTATATCGAGGATAATGGAATAAGCACTCATGTACTTTTTTTTTACGTCTAGTCCCCTTATGTATGCAGTTTTGTAAAATTAATCTTGTCATCTGTTCTAACCGGCACACAATGGCTTTCTTTTACGAAAAGCGGGACAGGATTTAACGTGTGCGCAAGATGTTGTGCGTGCGTTCGCACGCGGGGCCTCGGTTAAAAGTCTCATCCAGAGGACTCTTGGGGAGAGTGGCGTCAGCACTGATGCCTCAGAAGTAACGTATCACGTATGAAGAAGTATAGACAATGGTGAAAGGAAAAGCAAAAGAGAAGATGGCTTTAGCAGCACCCTGATTTCAACAGTAAGGATGAATACTACCTCCTGACCAGAAAAGACCAAGTAACCATTGTGAGACTGAGGACTGGACACTGTGGACTCGGATATCATAATTATGTTTTCCAAGTTCCACATTGGTGATTCTGAGGCGAGCCCCTGTGACACATCTCCCACGACAGTGGAACACCTCCCCCAAGATAATTATGCCCAACACACCGAAACCTGAGGGCCGATATCTGGCCTACTGACCTGCCGATGAGGGACAAGCTCTTCAGATCCCTGCAGGACCTTCAGCGTACCACGGCATTTCTCAGGCCTCTGGAGTTGAGGTCTTAGCATTCGATGACGAAGAAAAAGAATTGTGAAGAATTGTTAAAAACGGAGAAGAAAAAGAAAAAGAAAAGCAGAGAAGAAGAATTGCAAAGAAGAATTGCGAAGAAGAAGAATTGTGAGGAAGAATTGCAAAGAAGAAGAAGAAGAAGAAGAAGAAGAAGAAGAAGAAGAAGAAGAAGAAGAAGAAAAAAGAAGAAAAAGAAGGAGAACAATAACAACAACAACAACAACAACAACAACAACAACAACAAGAAAATTGCGAAGAAAAATAATTGCGAAAAAATGCGAAGAATTGTGAAGAAGAATACCAAAGAAGAAAAAGAACAAGACGATCACTAAGCAGTAAGGGGAAATGTTCATTGATTTAGTGTCCCACGTTGCCCTTGTCTGAAGATGACCCCGGTTTAGCTTTTTTTTTGCTTCCTGTGTCTTCGACTGCATCAGTGTTTACAGATTTAGAACATTTGCAGTGTACTGCGTTGTGCTGTGTAATGTTGTCTTCTATTCAATTGCATTGTGGTGTGGTGTGGTGTTTTGTTTTGTAGTGTTGTGTTCTATTGTGTTTTCTTGTGTTGCGTTGTATTGTTTTGTATTGTTTTGTTTGGTATGGTATTGTATTGCATTGCAGTGAATGGTATTGCATTGGATTGGATTGGATTGGATTGTAGTACATTGCATCGGATTGTATTGTATTGTATTGTATTAATTTTATGGCATTGTTTAGTGTTGGATTGTACTGTATTGTATTATGTTGCATTGTATTGTATTGTATTGTATTGTGTTGTATTGTATTGTATTGTATTGTAT
>JASPKP010009579.1:0-10197 GCA_030674155.1 Stramonita haemastoma
ATGTAACCTTCATATGTATTAAAAAAACTGCAGACTTGAAATCAAATTTTTTAACAGGGATTTTTAAATAAGACAAAAACAAGATCATTGAAAGATCGCATTCGGGCCGAAAAATGAAATAAAGGGAAAAAAAGAACATTAAGCAACATGCAAAAACTATTTTTGTGCCTTGTGAAAATATAAAAAACAAAACTGACTGAAAAAAGACTAAAAAGTCCCTTAAAAAAATGCACAAAAACAAAGGCAAAAGGAGAAAAAAGGCAAAAAAGAAATAGGCTTGGTAAAAAAAAAACTTGGAAAATAAAAAGAAAAAAAAATCTGAAAAAGTTTGGAAACTTAAAGACAAATCCCCTTCAAAAAGAATTTTATTTATATATATATATTATATAAATTATTATATATTTTTAATATATATAATATATTATAAAAATATATAACTTCGAGTGACTAGCAAAACACCCAAAAAGAAAATATATTCTTTAACGTTAGAAATAATAATACATAAATTTAAAGCCAAAAAATAAAGAATGAACAAAGCATGAATAATAGAAAAGCCTCATCAAAAAACTAATCCAAAACAACAAACAAAAATATGAAATAACAAACAAAATCATATAGAAATAAAATCAATCAAAAACCAAACAATAGGAGCATCCTGTGTCAAAAATGGGTACCTAAATGGAATTAAGGGAAAGAGGGGGTGGGGGGGGGGAATGGGGAACAAAAAAAAACAACAACCCCCCCCCCCCCCCACAATAACAAAAAATAAAGCCGCTTTCCATACACAAAATCCAACTTCTTTAACACACACACAACACACCACACACACAACACACCACAACACAAACACCCCCCCCCCAAAATTTGTTTAAATTTGACAATTTAAACATCGTTCTCAAAAACCCCAAAACCCCCTTTTCTCCCTGCGCTTAAACCCCCCCCCCCCCCTCCCCCCCCTTTTTCCCCCCCAACCCCCACCACTCCCCCCCCCTAACCCCCCTCCCCCCCCCCTACCCTAACCCACCACCCACCCCACCACCACCCCTCATCCCCCCCCCACCCAAATCCTCTCCCCTCTACCTCCACCCTTCTAAAAAAAACAAAAAACAAAAAAACCCTCATCTCCCTTTCACCTATAGTAGCACTGGTCCCCGACACTTCGATTCGCCCACACTACTTTCGGCTGGGCTCTGTCAAAAGCTGCTCTCTATGGTACTGCTGGACCTGCTTTGTCCGATACAGCTTAGGGGCGGGGGGGAAAGAGGTGATGTGAAAATTTCTTGGCTATCTCCTCCGCAATGCCTATTTCCCTTCTTTTCTCTCACCTGCAGCAGCAGCAGCAGCGCGAAAAAAAAAAAATGATGATATGATATGATGATGATGATAGATGATGATGAGAAAAAGAAATAAAAAATAATAATTATAAAAAAAAAAATAAAAAAAAAAAAAAAATAAAAAAAAAAAAAAAATAAATAAATAATAATAAAAAATAATGTAATCATCATCACATCACACCATCACATCACATCACCTCATAAACTTCACATCAATCCCTAAAAAAATATTATTTTATATAATAATAAGAAGGAAAAGGGGCGGGATGTTAAAGACGTTCACCGCCAATAAAACCTGAGATTTGGATCGAACCCAGCCTCGCCCTTTCTTCGCAGTCTACAAAAAAAATCGAACGAATGTCGCATAGCATCAGTCAGTCTTGGATGAGACAAAACCGGGGCCCCGTGTGCAACGCACCAGAACACGCACACACGTTAAAACCCCTTCCCCTTTTTTCGGAAAGCGGGCCTGTGTGCCGTGGAGCGGTGAAAAAATTTCAAAAAAAAAAAAAAAGCGCATGCACACAAGAGGAATACTTTTTTACCTCACATGCCTGTTTTACTCTTGGGAAGCAGTTTTTATTTTATGAAAATTTTTTTACTCTTGGGAAAATTTTTTTCTCTTAGGAAGACAGTTTGTCTTCTCCAAGGAAGACTATTTTGCACCCCTAGGAAGACTCCCTCTGTCTTACCTTAGGAAGACCCCTTTTTACCCCAGAAAAAAATTCTTTTTACTCCTAGGAAGACTCCCTTTTTATCTAGAAGAAACCTTCCCCTGGGAATTCTACTCTTACTCCTAGAAAGGCATTCTCTTTTACTCGTAGAAACCCCTTTTACCCCCAAAAAGACTACTCTTACTCCTAAAGACTACCTTACCCTTTTGAAGACTACTCTTACCCCCTAGAAGACATCTTACTCCTAAAGACACCTTACTCCTAGGAAAACTACTCTTCCCCCTAGGAAGACTACTCTCTTTACCCTTTGGGGAAGACACTCTTCTCCTAGAAGACACTCTTGCCAAGGGGGCTATTTACCCTGAAAAGTTCCCTACTCTTGGGGAACTCTTTCCCTTTGGAAACTACTAATTTTAGGAAACCCCTTTACTCTTAGGAAGACTACTTATCTTGAAGACTCTTTACTCATGGAAGATTACTTATGCTTAGGGGAGAACCTTTTTTTACTGTAAGGAAAGATTATTCCCTTTTTTTGCACGGCAAACGTAACAGACACAATGGCACACGTAAATGTGTGGTTTTGTGTTGGTTGTGTGTGTGTGTGTGTGTGTGTGGTGTGTGTGCATGTGGTTGTGTGTTGTGTGTGTGTGTTGTGGTTTTGTGGGTGTGTGTTGCATTGTGTGTGTGTGGAGTTTGTATTGGTTTTTGTGCGTGCGTGCGGTGGGGGGCGGGGTGTAAAATGCGTGGTGCGTGCTGCTGCTACGTGTGTTGGGGCGGGTGTGGTGGTGTGTTGTGTGGTTGGTGTTGTGTGGGGTGTGTGTGTGTGTTTCGCGGGCGCGCGCGTGCGTGAATGTAGTGGAGAGAGAAAAAAGGGGAAGAGAGAGAGAGAAGAGAGAGGAAGAGAGAAGAGAGGGAGTAAAGAAGAGAGAGAGAGAGAAACAGACAGACAGACAGACAGACAGACAGACAACAGACAGACAGACAGACAGACAGACAACAGACAAAAAAGGACAAAAAGAGACAGAGACAGACAGACAGACAGACAGACAGCAGATGACAGACAACAACAGACAAATATTATTATGTATGTATGTAGTATGTATTATGTAGGAGGGATGGAGGAGATGGAGGGAGGGAGGATGGATGGAGGGAGGGAGGGGTGGATGCTTGCATGCATGCACATGTATGCTTAGGAGGGAGGGATGTGTGTGTATGTATGATTTTGAGTTGTAGTCGTCTGTCTGTCTGTCTGTCTGTCTTTTATGTCTTCGCTGTCTGTCGCCCTGTCTGTCTGTGTATGTAGTAGTTGTACGTTATAATATATGCTATATGGATGGAGGGATGGATGGATGGATGGAGGGAGGGGATGGATGGATGGTGGATGGATGGATGGATGGATGATGGAGGGAGGAGGGGTAGAGGGGAACCCATACATCATGGTTTGCATGCCCATGCAAAGTTGCAGGGGTGCAGGGCTGGATGAAGAAAGAGTAGGGTGGATGTAAGATTGATAGATGAATGCATAAGTATATAATTCATGTTATGCTTGGAAACAGGTAAAAATTTCTTAAATATTCATCAGATTAGACATTTTTAAAGGGCGATCCATTGACTGTAATTTACTGTAATAGGGCTATGGTTTCTACTGCATGTTTTGTGGGTACTGTACCCCCAAAAGTTTGGGGGGCATGTTAAAAAAAACAAAAAAAAAAAGAGGAAAGGGAAAATTATAAAAGATTATATTAAAAATTAAAGAGAAGAGAGAGAGAGAGAGAGAGAGAGAGGAGAGAGAGAAGGGGAAGAGAGAGAGAGAGAAAGAGAGAAGAACAAGACAGAGAGACGGAACAGAGAGACAGAGAGATAAATATAGTAGAATAGATATAGATATATGATACTGGTTCCCCCCTATTTCGCTTTTTTCCTTCCCAGGGGGTGTTAATAAATATATTTCATATTTATATTGATATTTTTTTTAATTTAATCTAATTTTAATTTTATCATTAATGCATTATATTTTTTTTGATAATTTTTTTAACACCCCACACACCACACACACACAACCAAATAAATATACATATATATATATAATATAAATAGGAAGGAGACAGAAACAAGACAGACAACAGACAAAAAAAAACACAGAAGATATCACATATACACACACCACCACCACGCACCCCACCAACCCCCACACCACAACCACCCCCACACACACACCCCCCCACAACAACCCCCACACACATAATACACCACCACAACACAACACAAAACAACACATAAGCGACAAAAAGGAGACAAAAAAAACAACAACAAAAGTAAAATTGGGGGGTAGACAACAAGCCTATTGGGGGAAATGAACTCACAAAATATAAACAGATTAAACAAAATAAAAGAGAGAGAGAGAAGAGGGAGAGAAGAGAGAGAGAGAAGGAGAGAAGAGAGAGAGGGAAAAGGAGAAGAGAGAGAGAGAAGAGAAAGCGAGAAGAAGAGAGAGAGGGGAGAAAGAGAGAAAAGGAGAGGGAGGAGAGGAAGGGGGAAAAGGGGAGAGGAGGAAGAAGTAGATAGTAATAGAAAAGGGGAGGGGGAGAGAGAGAGAGGAAGAAGAGGGAGAGAGAAAGGAGAGAGGGGAAAAGGGAGAGGAGAGAAGGAGAAGAAAAAGGTAAAAAAAGGGGAGAAAGATAGTAGGTAGGTAGTAGATAATAATAAAAATAGATGATAGATAGATAGAAAAAATAGATAGAAAAGATAGAAGATAATTATATTAATATATTATTATATAATATATATATATATATATAACAAAACATACAAAAACCCCACACAACACACAACACACACACACACACAAAACACAACACAAACAAAAAAAAACACCAAACACACACACACACACACCCACACCCCACACACACCCAACCACACACACAGAGATATTGTAGATAGGAAATTTTATGGGCAAGAAGAGGGGGGGCGTACGTTTTTAGAACTTTGGCCCCTTTTTTTGACCAGGTAGAGATGGACACGACGACTTAGCCCAGGAACCCCAAAGCCCCCCCAAGACATGACCCGGGGTCTGTGAGTGGTACTCCGTGACACTGTCACAGGCCCCAATTTTGTTTCACTGATTTAAACACCATAGTTTTTCAATGTTGAAAGTGCGGTGCTGTGTGTGGGTTGTGTGTGTAGTATATATATAGTATATATGAGTTAGTATAGTTTTAGTATAGTAGTATAGTAGTTAGTAGTAAAATTATTAGCAGTTAAATAGAGTATAGTTTTGAGGGGTAGGAGTAGGAGCAGGGAGCAGGGGTAGCAGTTAAATAGTAGTAGTAGGTTGTAGTCGTAGTTGTAGTAGTAGTAGTAGTAGTGTAGTATATTAGTAGAAAATTATAGTATATGTATATAGTAGAAGTAGTTTGGATCTTCTTTGTCACTGCACAGGGGGCCCAAATTTGGGCCACTGATTAAAATCCCCATAATTATCATTTTGTAAAAGTGTCGGTGTGTATAGTGCATATAGTGTAGTAGTAGTGTAGGTAGAGTTTGTAGTAGTAGTAGTATTTTAGTATTAGTAAAGTAGGTTTTTTGTTGTGTTGTTTTTGTTTGTATAAATATAGTTTAGTGTATAGAAGTAGTGTGTAGTATAGTAGAGAGTAGTAGTAGTAGTTTGAGTTTCCTTCTTTTCACTGCCCACAGGCCCTTTTTTTTTTTCACTGATTACATCATCAGTACATTGTTGAAATGTGTTGTGTTGTGGTTTTTGTGTGTGGTGTGTGTTTTGTGTGTGGGGTGTTGGTTTTTGTGTCTGTTTCTGGTTGTTCTGGTCTGTGTGCTTGTCTGTGTGTTTTGGTCTTTGTGTTGTCTTTGTGTTGTGTGTGTGTGTGTTCTGGTTCCGTGTGTTTTGTGTGTGTGGTGTGTGTGTTTTTTTTTGTGGGGTGGTGGGGGGTGTTGTGTGTTTTTGGTTTGTTTCTTTGTGTTGTGTGTGTGTTGTGTTTGGTGTGTGTGTGTGTGTGTGTGGTGTTGTCTTTGTCGCCCCTGTCTGTTCTGTGTGTGTGTGTGTGTGTGTGTGTGTGTGTTTTCTTTTTTATGTTTTTTATTTTATTTTTTTTTATTTGATTTATTTTACCACACAGATATCCTGATAAATTGGGGGCTCCCTTTCCCCCCGGGGGGAGAGCGCTCGCCACAAGTGCAGCGTCTATCATTATTTTTTTTTTTTTTCCTTTGACGCAATGTTTTTGTTTCCCCCTATAAAAGGGGCTTTTTTTACGTTTTGCCAGGAAAAACCCCCTTGTTCCCGTGGGGTTTTTGTTTTTTTTTTACTTCGCTGAAAAAAGATGTGTAACACAGTTCCCCCCCGAATTTCGTACAATTTAAAAAGAAAGAAACCCCCCCAAAAAAACCCCCCGGGGGGGGGGGTTTGGGGGGGGGGGGGGGGTTTTCTTTTCCCCCCCCTCCCCCGGGGCCCCCCCCCGCCGGGGGGTTTTTGGGGTTTTTTGGGAAAAGGGGGTTTTTTTTTTTTTTTTTTTTCCCGGGGGGGCCCCCCCCTCTTTTTTTTCCCCCCCCGGGGGGTTTTTTTTTTTTTCCTTAAAAATTTTTGGTTTTTTTTTTTCCCGGGGGTTTTTTTGGGGTTTTAAAAAAAATTTTTTTTTTCCCCCGCCCCAAGGCCCCCTTTTTTTTTTTTTTTTGGGTTTGGGGGTTTTTTTTTTTTTTTTTTTTTCAAACCCCCCCCCCTTTTTTTTTTTCCCCTTTTTTCCCCCCTTTTCCCCCTTTTTTTTCCCTTTTTTCCCTTTATTTGCCCCTTTTCCCCCCGGGTTTTCCCCCCCCCTTTAAACCCAACCCCAAAATTTTTTTTAGGGGAAAAGGGGGAAGGGGGTTTTTTGGGGGGGTTTTTCCCCCCCCGCCTTCATCCCCTTTTACAACCCCAACCCCCCCACCACACCACACAACCACACAAAACCCCCCAACCCCAAAAACCCACCCCACTCACCACTCACCCCACCCCACCAAAACCAACCCCAACAAACCCCCCAAAAAACACCAAATACAAGGGGGAAAAAAACCCCCAAAAAAAAGGGGGGGGAAAAAAAAAAAACCATTCCAAACAAAACCGAAAATAAAAAAAACCCAAGGGCCCGTTACAGGGGAAAAAAAATAAACAAAACCCCAAAAAAAAAAACAGTCAACCCGCGGAGCCCCCCGAAAAAAACAAAACACCAAAAAACCACACCACACCCAAAAAACCCCCACACACCCAAAAACACACAAAAAACCCCCCCCCACAAACCCCCACACACAAACCCCCCCACACAATCCAAAAAAACCAACACACCACAACCCACACCCAAAAAACCCCACCAACACCCCCAATCCCCATGACACGCCAAACCCAAAACCTTCAAAAACAAAAAAAACAACAAAACACAAACAGACAATACAAACCAATTCACCCCAACACAACAAAAAACAAAAAAACACACACACACCCAACCCCACAAAAACCACCACACAACACAAACAAAACTTCACAAAAAAAAAACCACAACAACCACACCCCCAAAACCCCAAACACACAAAACCCCCACCACAAACCCCACCCAAAAACCCCAAACACAAAACCAAACCAACAAAAACCCCCCAAACCCCCACAAAACCCACCATTCACAACGAGAAATAAACAAAACACCCAAAAAAAACACGGGCAACACACAAACCACACACCCAAACAAAAAGAAAAAAAAAAAAAAAGGGAAAAAAAAAAAAAAAAAAAAAAAAAAGAAAAAGAGAGAGAGAAGACAGACAGACAACAACAACAGACAGACAGACAGACAGACAGACAGAAAGACAAAAGACAGACCGACAGAACAAAAGGAGACAGAGAGAGAGAGACAGAGAGAGACACAGAGAGGACACAGAGAGAGTCCAATAATACACTTAAAGTAACAGACTCAAAAAACAAGAACAACGAACCCCTGGTGCATACCACACACGCACGCCGCACGCAAAGCACGCACGCACGCACGCAAGGCACGCAAAAGCACACACACACCCACACACACCCAAAAACACACACACGCCCTCTCTGCTATTACGTACTGGTGGAACAAACATGTTCCCTAAGAAAATAAAAAAAGAAGCAATAATTCTGAAGAAGGAAGAAGAAGAAGAAAAGAAGAAGAAGAAGAAGAAGAAGGAAGAAGAAGAAAAGAATTCTGGGAAGGAAAAAAAGAAGAAGAAGAAGAAGAAAAGAAAAGAAGAAGAAAAAGAAGAAAACAAGAAGAAGAAAAAAAACAAGAAAAAGAAGAAGAAGAACAAACAAGAACAAGAAAAAGAAAAAAACAAAAAAGAAAAAATTCAAAAAGTTCTAAAAGAAAAGAAGAAGAAGAAAAAAAAAGAAAAAAGAAAAGAAGAAGAAAAGGGAAGAAAAGAAGGGAAAAAGAAGAAGAAAAAAAAGAAGAAAAAAGAAGAAAAAAAAGAAGAACAAAAACAACAACAACAACAACAACCCCAAAAACAACAACAACAAAAACAAGAACCAAAAAAAATAAAGAAGAACAATAATAGAAGAAAACAAGAAGAAGAAGAAAAAAACAACAAACCCAAAATTAAAAAACAACAAAAAAAAACAACAAGGAAAAAAAAAAAAAAAAAAAAGAGAGAAACATAGCAGAAAAAGCCCGGGGAAAAAGAGAACACAAAAGGCTGGGTTGGGAAGGGAAAGGGGGGAGGGAGAGAGAGAAACCTGAAATAGACAGGCTGATGAAAGGGTCGATAAACCCTTTTTTTCCATTGGGCAACACCCGGTTTCCCTTTAAAAAAAAAGCAGTTTTTTGGGAAACCCCTGACCTTTTTTGGGAATGCCTAAAAACCCCAATTTCCCGAGATTGGGACCCCACAGCCAGTAAAAAGGGCTGAAACACAATAAACCCATCAAAAAAAATTAAAGTGACGCTCCACCCCCCGAAAGGGGGTCCAAATTAAACACCTTTTAAACCCCCCTTTTTTTCCCCCTAGGAAACCCCTTTTTAAAGGAGATTGGGGTTGAGGTTTCTTTTCGATTTTTTTTTGGGGTTTTTTTTTTTTTAAAGGATTATAAAACAAAAGCACATTTTTTACCCTTCAAGGGGAAAATAAACAATGCATAGTTGGGTTTTTTTATTTTTTTTCCTTTTTTCTTTCAACGTGTTTTTTTAAAAAAAAAAAAAAAAAAAACCCCCAAACTCTCATTCTGACCACCTTATTAAGGGGCTGAACTTTTCCATTTCTCATTTTTTTCATTTTTCCCGCAATCTAAACATTTTTAAATTTTTTAATGCCCCTTTTTTTAAAAGAATTGTTCATTTTCAATGTTTTTTTTTTTTTTTTTTAAATTTTTTTTTTTTTAAATTTTTTAAATTTTTTCCCAAATTTTTTTAACAAATAATTTAAAATGCTAACCCCCCAGACAGGCAGAAAAAGACAGAGACAGAAAAGACAGACAGAGACAGAAAACACACAAAAAACAAAAATTTTAAATTTTTTTATTTAAATTTAATTTTATTCTTTTACATCGAGGATAACAAAAAAGCAATCATGGGGCTTTTTTTTCTGCCGGGCCCCTTTTAATTTCAGTTTTTTTTTTAAATCTTTCATCTGTTCCCCACCGGGGAACACGAAGGCCTACTCTTACGAAAAGCGGGAAAAGGAAATTTAACGTGTGCTGCAAAGATGTTTTTCGTTTCTTCGCCAAAACGGGGCCGGGCCCGGTAGACACAGAGAACATAAAACACAGAAGGGGAAAAGACAGAGACAGACAAAACAGAGACAACAGACAAAGAGACAGAGACAGAAGAGAGCAACAAAAAACCCGGAATTATTCTGGGGTCGCAGGGTCTACCCCAAAGACATTTTTTTTAAATATTGGGCATCTGTTTTCCCCCCGGGGCCCCGAAAGGGGTTTCTCTTAAAAAAAGCGGAAAAAGGGGTTTAACGGGGTGCGCAAAGATGTTTTGCGGCGTTCCCCACGGGGGGCCCCGGGAGACCCCCCAGAGAGACATAGACACAGAGAGACAGGGCGACAGAGACAGAACAAAGACAGAGAAAAGACAACAGAAGACAGACAGACAGAAAAAACAGACAGAGACAGACAGACCAAAAGACAAAGAAGACATAGACCAGGGGAAGCAACTAAAAACCCGGACTAGTTTTTG
>JASPKP010000957.1:0-15000 GCA_030674155.1 Stramonita haemastoma
GAACAGATGACAATATTTACAAAACTGCATACATACGAGGACTGGGTGAAAAAATCACATGATTGCTTATTCTGTTGTCCTCGATATAAAAGAATGAATAAATAAATAAAATCTCTCTCTCTCTCCCTCCCTCTCTCTCTCTCTCTCTCTCTCTCTCTCTCTCTCTCTCTCTCCTCTCTCTCTCTCTCTCTCTCTCTCTCTCTCTCTCTCTCTCTCTCTTCCCCCCCTCTCCCTCCCTCCTTCCCTCCCTCCCTCTCCCTCCCTCCCTCCTTCCCTCCCTCCCTAATCACACCCTTCACTTCTTCACGCCTTTCTATCTCAGATGTACGGGGACGGGTACGAATGCTACGCAGACTTTGACCCCCCCTGGGGCCTGAAGGCCTGGATCACCTGGGTGTTTCTATCCGTGTACGCCATCCCTACCCTGATGCTGGCCTTCTGCTACTGTCGCATCTGCCATGTCGTCTGGATCAGCGTGGACTCCAAGCAGGCCGGCAACCGTTGGAACGGGGCTGGGTCCGGTGCCAGAGGCAGTGACGGAAGCGGGAAAGGCTTTCTGTGGAGAATCTCTTTCAGGTGAGCGTGGAGATGGGGGTTTTTTTTTTGGGGGGTTAGGTGTGATGTGGTGTTGTGTTGGGTTAGTATACTGGGGTGGGTAGGTGTGTGTGTGTGTGTGTGTGTGTGTGTGTGTGTGTGTGTGTGTGTGTGTGTGTGTGTGTGTGTGTGTGTGTGTGTGTGTGTGTGTGTGTTTGTTTGTTGTTTTATTTGGGAGGATTGTTTCTGTTTTCTTTTCTTTCTTTTTTTGAGATCAGATTTTCAGTTTTTCCTGTCATCGGCTACGATGTGATAGAATCATATAATTTATGTAGCCTAGGTAGTATTGAATAGCTAATCTTTTTTTTCCTACTGCTAGTGTGATGGACATGAATGATTGAGCATGCACTATTCTCTATGTCCCTCTATCATGGGTTAGTATAGTGTTACCATGTAGTGTTGGGTTAGTATAGTGTTACTTTATAGTGTTGGGTTAGTATAGTATTACTCTATAGTGTTGGGTTAGTATAGTGTTGCTCTGTAGTGTTGTATTAGTGGGGATGCCGGGGGGCTGTCAGTAGAAAAAGCATCCGCACATTCTGGAAATTCTGTGCTAGAAATTTCCTCTTTTCTATCATTCTTCTTATTTCTGCCTTGTTCCTTTTTTGCTGTCACTTCCTTCTTGTCTATTTTCTGCCCTCTTGGTCCATTCTCCTGTCCTTTTTTTCCCAGAAAGACTGAAAAGATAAAAATTCTTTCTTATGCTGACGTCAGAGACGCTAGGCCTGACTTGTCAGGCGCCTAACGGCAGCAGTGCATTGCATTTTCGCTCATATAACAGACAATAATAGTTGCTGTCTGAGCGTTCCACAAAGAAGTATAGGGTCAGCATAGAAGAAAGAAGTATAGGGTCAGTTATGGTGTTGTGTTGGGTTAGCATAGGGTTGGTGTTGGTAATGGGTGCGTTGAGTTGCATCATATTGTACTGTACTGTATTGTGTGGTATTGTGTTGTGTTGTGTTGTATTGGGATGGGGGATATTGCACGAGGTATGGTAGTCTGATGTGGTATGGTATGGTATGGTATGGTATGGTATGGTATGGTATGGTATGGTATGGTATGGTATGGTATGCTATGCTATGCTATCCTATGCTATGCTATGCTATGCTATGCTATGCTATGCTATGCTATGCTATGCTATGCTATTCTGTGCTATGCTATGTTATGCTATGCTATGCCATGCTAAGCTATGCTATGCTATGCTATGGAATGTAAGGTACAGCAATCTATGGCATGGTACTTTATGTTGTGCAATGCTGTACTATTGTCGGTGGCAGCAAATTTCTGGCTGTAGAGTCTGGGCTGTTTCCTGCTTAAAATGCCCTCCTTCTTTCTTTCCTTGTCCTGTGTACGTAACCATGTTTGTTCCCTGTCATAATTGTTTTTTTTCCGTCTGCAAAATGTTGCCAGGGACAACTGAAGAGTGCGTTTTCATCATAAACTTTTACACACCAAAAGATCAGTTTATCACTTTGTCTGGAAAAGTCTCGTTGAAGCTATCACAGTCTTGTAAATAGCGTGTGTGCGTGTGCGCGCGCGTGTGTGCTTCAGTGTGTGTATGTGTGTGTGTGTGCATGAGTGAGTGTGTGAGGGAGGTGTACGCGCTCGAGCATGTGTGTGTGTGTGTGTGCGTGTGTGTGTGTGCGTGCGTGCGTGTCTGCGTGCGTGCGTGTATGTGTACGTGTGTGTGTGTGTGTGTGTGTGTGTGTATTTAGAGGGGTGAGATACACAAGAATGACGTCATAAACCAACCATCATGGCGCACTGATTAATGCCTTAGGCTACAAACTGAAAGATCGAGGGTTCGAATTCCTTACTTGACTTACTTGACTTATGCCTGTGGATTCCCGTGGGAACATAGGGCCACAACAACACTCCTCCAACGGACTCGGTTCTGGGAGATCCTCTTCAGCTCGGCCCATGTCATTCCGGCTGCTTTCGTCTCTGCTTCAATGCTTCTGCGCCAGGTCTGTTTTGGTCGGCCTACTTTCCGCTTCCCTTGTGGATTCCAGTCAAGGGCCTGCCTGGTGACATCTGAAGCAGGCTTGCGGAGTGTATGGCCAATCCATCCCCATTTCCTTTTCTTGATCTCCGTGTCAATTGGAGCGTGTCTGGTCCTGTCCCATAGTTCTTCGTTTGAGACTACTTCTGGCCACCTGATACCAAGGATGTTCCTAAGACATCTGTTGGTAAATGTCTGGAGTTTGTGGGTGTTGGTCTTTGTCACCCGCCAGGTTTCTGAGCCATACAGTAGGACCGACTTGACATTGGTGTTGAATATCCGGATCTTGTTGTGGAGTGAGAGGGATGTTGATCTCCAGATTGGGCGAAGGGTGTTGAAGGCATGACGTGCTTTATTTATTCGGCACTTGATGTCTTCGTCCGTTCCCCCATCTTTACTAACGACACTGCCCAGGTAGGTGAATTTGTCGACTTCTTTGATGTTTTCTTGGTGTAGTCGCACTGGGTCTTGTTTTTTGTTGTTCACCCTCATGACCTCCGTCTTCCTGATGTTGATTTGGAGGCCTATTTTATCGGCTTCCTCCGCAACATGACATAGCTTCTCTTGTGCATCTTGGTGCCTGTGTGAGAGAAGGCTGATGTCGTCTGCGAAGTCCAGGTCTTCCAGCTGCCTTGTGATGGTCCACTGTATGCCAGTTCTCCTGCCTGCTGTGGCCTGTCGCATTATCCAGTCAACCACCAACAGGAAGATGGTTGGTGACAACAGACAGCCCTGACGAACGCCGGTTTGTACGCAGAAGGGTTCCGTCAATTTACCATCATGGATGACTTGGCAAGTGGCATCTTCATAGAGCTGTTGGATGATGGTGACGAACTTTGGTGGGAAACCATAGTGGTGCATCAGTCTCCAGATGACATCTCTGTCGACGCTGTCAAATGCCTTCTGGAAGTCGACGAAGACTGAATACAAGGGGGTCTGCCACTCTAGGGACTGCTCGATGATGATGCGCATTGTGGCGATCTGATCTGTTCATGATCTGTTTTGTCGGAAGCCTGCCTGTTCATCCCTGAGTGTCTTGTCTAGTGCCGTCTTCAGTCTTTCTAAGATTATTCTTGTCAGTACTTTCCCTGGTATAGACAGCAGCATGATTCCTCTCCAGTTGTTACAGGATGACAGGTCCCCTTTCTTTGGAAGCTTCACGAGGTAGCCTTTCTTCCAGTCTTCTGGCACACTTTCTTGCTCCCAGATCTTGTGTAGGAGTGGATACATCATGTCAGTTGAAGTCTGGATGTCTGCCTTCAGTGCTTCAGGGGGTATACCGTCAGGACCTGCTGCTTTGCCTGACTTTAAAGACTTTATGGCTTTGGTGATCTCATTTTTGGTGGGGGGGCCGGTGTTGATGCCAAGGATTTCAGTAGGTGGTGGGATATCTGGTGGGACAGATGGTGCTGGTCTGTTGAGTGTTTCTTTGAAGTGCTCTGCCCATCTTGCTCTCTGGTCTTCTTCACCTGGAATGGTATTGCCGTTCTTGTCTTTGATGGGGCAATTAGGTTTACTGTTTTTTCCTGAGAGAGTCCTCGTGATCTCATAGAGTCTCTTCATGTTTCTTTGGCCTGCTGCAGTCTCTGCTTCCTGAGTCAGCTCCTCGATGAAATTTCTCTTGTCCTTTCTTGCACTTCTTTTTACTGCACGGTTTTTGTCCCAGTACCGTGCTTGTAATGTCTGCTTCTCTTCCTGATCTTGTGTTCTGTTGATCTGGTCTTTCAGCTGTTTTCTCTCGGTGATCAGTGCCTATGTTTCTGTTGTCAGCCATTCCTTGCGTTTTCTTGTATTTTTTCCCAAGACTGCTTGGCATGTTGTTTTCCAGGTCTCATGTAGACTGTGCCACTGCTCTTCGATTGTTTCCTCTGGCATCTGGGCAAGCATGCTGAATTTATTTCTTAGTTCCAGCTTGAATTCTTCTGTTTTCGCTTTGTCTTTAAGGCTTTGCACGTTGAATTTGTGCGATGGTCTTCCTGCCTTGTCGGTGAAGGCTTTGAGCTTTGTCTTGAGGATGGCTATTACAAGATGGTGGTCTGACGCTGCGTCTGCTCCGCGCTTCACCCTGACATCGTGCAGGCTCCTTCTCCACTTTCGCCCGATGGTGATGTGGTCGATCTGGTTTCCAGTCCTGCCATCTGGGGAAGTCCATGTGGTCTTGTGGACTTTCTTGTGGGGAAAGATGGTGCCTCCAATGACCAGGTCATTGAAGGTGCAGAACTCTGCTAAGAGTTCACCATTTTCGTTCTGGTCTCCCGTGCCATGTTTGCCCATGATCAGTTCTCTGTTGGTGTTATCTGACCCAACTTTTGCATTCAGGTCTCCCATTAGGATCTTCATGTCCCTCTTTGGTGTTTTGTCCATTATGGCTTGGACTTGCTCGTAGAAGTTTTCTTTTTCTTCTAAATCAGCGGCATTTGTTGGAGCATAGCATTGGAGGATGGTAACTTTCCTGCCCTTTGAGTTGAACCGGGCAGTGAGGATCCGTGGTGACACTGGTTCCCAGGATAGTAGTGCTCGCATTGCCTCAGGTTTCATCAGCAGCGCTACTCCATGTGTGTGGGGCTGGCCTTCCTCCTGTCCAGAGTAGATGATGGTATCTCCACTCGCTAGTCTTGACCGTCCCGTTCCATTCCATCTAGTCTCGCACAGGCCAAGGATCTTCAGGTTGTACCTATGCATTTCTCTACATACCTGTGCTGTTTTTCCAGTTTCATATAGGGTTCTGATGTTCCAGGTCCCTATCCTGGTTGTTGACTTGGTTGACAGAAGAGTTGTCGGCGCACTGGCTTCCCGAAGGCTTTCACCAGCTCGCGTCATAGACTCTGCCAGAGAGGACTCTTCCCCAACCAGGTCGCTGTTTAGAGATATTGTTGTGGTTTCTGTAACATACTGATTTTTAAGTGAATGGGTTGTTAACCCAAAGCACAACCCCCAACCTGGAGGACCAGGGTGCAAATTTAGTCTGGCTCCTACCCCACAGACCTGTTGAGCATGGTTGAACCTGCCGGAGGCCGAAGCCCCCGCCCACATAGCTCTGGGGATCAAACAGAACACGCAAGCCATCCCACCACGTCAAGGTAACGCACCATCGGGACAGTCGAATTCCTTAAGAGGCATCTTTTAAACTTGGGCCGGCTCCTAACCAGAGTGAGTGTACAGTGGGCTCACTGGGAAGACTGGGACCACACAGTACAGCTTCATTCACTTTGCAGATGCGACTTTGAGAGTGCTGTTCATATATCCTGACCAAAACGGCAGGTGTCTGTATCTCTCGGGCCTGGTTGATGCTGGTACATATTAGAATAATAGGGAATGTAGAGTACAGCCCTGTCAAGTAATCTCAAAGTACATGCAATTCCATAACAACATTATGGCGTCATCCTCATGATCATTTATATTCATGAATTAAGAACAAAAATTGTGACTGATTCGGTGACCTCAGTGGCTCTGGGTTTGTGGTGACCTCAGTTTCAGGTTTCCCCATACGACTTCAGTGCTTGTGTCGAATTCATTGGGGTCTGAGGATCACGGGAGATGGTCGGGAAGGGACGTTGTGGTGGTCGCTACCATAGGCAGTGTTTCCCTCAGTCAGGTTCTGCGACTATTCTATACCTGTCTAAGCGGGGCTTAGTAGATGGTTACCCAGAAATGTTGTCTCAGAACAGGCACCACTGAACACCACCAAAGTGACCCAGCAGCAGTGCAGGGCTCCTCTGCTTTGTGACCCCACGGAAGCTTGACATTGATGGGCTTCTTATGGACTTCTAGCCCAGAGGTTGAGACATAATGAATCTGAGTGTGGATGAAGCAGAGAGATTGAAATCAGTGGCGTGGGAGCAGCAGTGCAGCAACGTCACAGAAGATAAGGCGACAAGAAAGAGATTTTTTAGACCCCTCAAAAAAGACACCGTTAAGTTAAGCTTCTTTCTTTAGCAAAAATTCAACAAAATCTTGATGAGACAAATTTTCTTTCTTGCAATCCTTGTTCACTTCGATTCTTTCTTTTTTTTATATAAATCTCTCTCTCTGTGTGTCTCTGTCTGTCTGTCTGTCTGTCTGTCTGTCTGTCTGTCTGTCTGTCTGTCTGACTGTCTGTCTGTCTGTCTGTCTGTCTGTCTGTCTGTCTCTCTCTCTCTCTCTCTCTCTCTCTCTCTCTCTCTCTCTCTCTCTCTCTCTCTCTCTCTCTCTCTCTCTCTCTCTCTCTCTCTCTGTCTGGGGTTTTTTTTCTGACAGAAAATGGGTTTTAGGTGTTTACAAGTGTGTGTGTGTGTGTGTGTGTGTGTGTGTTTGTGTGTGTGTTTGTGTGTGTGTGTGTGTCTTTATGTGCGTGAGTGTGTCTGTGTATGTGTATGTGTGTGTTTGTGTGTGTGTATCTCTGTGTGTGTGTGCGTACATGTGTGTGCATGCGTGTGTCTGTGTGTGTGTCTGTATGTGTGTGTCTGTCTATCGATCTGTTTGTCTGAGTCTGAGTCAGTGTTAGTGTCTGTGTCTGTGTGCCTGTGTATGTCTGTGTGTATGCTCACAAGTGTGGGGGTGGCGCGGCGCGGTGGCTCGTACGTGCATGTGCGTAGAAGGAGATAAAAACGAGGATGCAGACTTTGGGTCTGTGAGCCGTGGAGACAGAAGCCGAGAGATGCATTATGCATGATGAAAACTGCTGTGGACCTGCTCAATCTTGCCATGCACATTGCATGATCTAATCGCTCCTGAGAAAACCCAACAGCTGTCGCCAGACTAAATTACTTCTTTAATCATCCTCATATATCGCATCAAACTCTGATTACGGTTAAGTTTCCATCAGCTAATCCTAGGGACGATCTTGAGAGCCCCAAGCAGACTTAAGCTTTGAATGTTGGCTTGGCTTTTTGTTTTTTTAAGATATCAATTATTCACGTGGAGATGCTTTCAAGAGAGGCTGTGTCAAAAACGTCATTTCTTTGAGCTGATGTGTGCGTGTTTGCCTTCGCTTCTATATGTTAAATCTCTTGCCATATTTCTCTTAGGGGGATAGGAGGAAGATAACGAAATTTGATGTGTAGTTTTTCGTCTCCCGCCTCCTCTTTTCGTCGCTTTATTCTTCTTTATTCTTGCTAACATCACTGAGATCAGTGGTCTGGGAGTGCTACGGTAGATCGTAGAACTTATAAGAGACAAAGAGAGATGGCGAACACTGGTGGCATTGTGTGGAGCTCCTACGTACGACAGCGGCGATGGAGACTGTTAAGTTGAGTTGATCTGATTAAACCTTTTTTTTTTAATTGCGGGAACTATACCTATATACGTCAGGTATACAAACAGAACACCAACAAACTAAAGTTCTTCTTGTTTTAGTTTCTTTCAAGCCAACCATTTCTTTTATCTGCACTTTTAAGGCACAATTTAAAAATCATGTATAATTGCAGTTGAATTGCCCACTGCTTTTTGTTCCTATGCTCATTTTGGGGCATGAGGATTATATTTCCACGAGGTATTTTACTTATTCTATTTTTTTATATTTTTGTGGTGAATTTCTGTTTTCTTAATCATTAATTGTCATTTTTATCCTATCATAGTGTAATATTCCATTTTTCCATGGATGTGATTGCATGCGAAAGGTTTGGAATACCTTATGGTAAAGCAATATGCCACTTTCCACTCCTATGACGGCATCACATAACATTGCATTACCTTATATTACACTTCTTATATTCACGGACAGATCCTCTATTCTGAACTAAATATCAGATTCAGATTTCTTGCGCAAGTGAGTCAGTAGCAGTGTTGTGGCACTCAAATCAGACATGCCATCTCGTGGGAGCCGTGGCCAGAAACCAAAGTTTGTCGTGTCAGAACAATGTTTGGTGAAAAGTTTGTTGCCATCCATTTTTCAGCATTTGGATGAAAAAAATGGCAGTAATTTTTCACGAGTTTGTGCGGCCTCCGGCGTCGAAGCTTGCGGCAAAGTTTTGTCTGAAGTGTGTGTGTATGTATGTGTGTGTGTGTGTGTGTGTGTGTGTGTGTGTGTGTGTGTGTGTGTGTGTGTGTGTGTGTGGTGTGTGTGTGTGTGTCTGTCTGTCTGTCTGTCTGTCTGTCTGTGTCTGTGTCTGTGTCTCTGTGTCTGTGTCTGTGTGCGTGCGTGCGCGTGTATGAGTGTATGTGCGTGTTCCAGCACGTGCATGTACTTGCATGCTTTATTTTATTTTCATTTATTTTTATTTTGTTTTGTTCTGTTATTTCGAGGGTGCATGTACATATGTATTTGTTCGTGCACCGATGAGCTCAAAACTGTGATACACTGCAAGATAACACAAAAACAATCATGATATCAGAAATGTCAATCCATCGTAGAGTTTTATTTATCAGGTCTTGAAGATTTAAACAAAAATCATATCCACCTCTGAAGTGGGCTTTTTTGCAAACGTCTAACGAGTGATGAACATGATATCTGATAATACACAGTCTGTAAAACAAATATAAAATATTGGATTTTTCGGTGACCTTTTGCAGTCCCTTAAATGGCGACTGTCTACCTTCAGACAAAAACAGACAACAGTTTAAGCCAATCTTTCATAAAACATATCAACAGAATCATGTCCTCCCTTTTGCCTGATGGTGTCATACAAACTCAGTTCCAGTTTTTTTTAGATAGAAACCGGTGGTTGCTGCGGGAGGGAACATTTGGAAATTGCATTTAAAAAAACGGATTTTTAATAGTGGTTCTTTTGTTGAGGATCAAAAGAAATTTAGCTAAATGTTTGGGTCTCACACACAGCCGTGTTTTGAAATACTCTAACTTTTTGAATGACTGTTTTAGTGCAAAGGACTTAAAGATTAGGTAAAAATGCTAAAATCCAGAGAGCAGAACACATTTTAGCACACTTTAACGATACATTATTTTTGAAAAGTTAACTGTCGTTGTTGTTATTCTCTTGAAAAATTTACTTTCTCAAGTAATCAAATATGTACTCAAACAGAAAAAAAATGGGAATAATTGGGCGACGTAGTACAAGGATAACACATATCTTTGACAACCCAAAATTTTCGGTTTATTTTCTTTCATCTCTCTAACCCATAGCTTATTTTAAATTTTCTAACAGAAATATATCTTAACAATCAAACATGTTAGTTAAAGTTAAAGTTAAAGTCTGTCCGAGCCATAAGGCTCATCAGGCCGGTGCTTATCCCGGTTTCTGTGGCGTTAAGCGACTGAGAGTCATAGACTCCCCCCTGGATAGGACGCCAGTCTATCGCAGGGTTAACCCCCAACACAAGGTTGGTACCCCTTTTACACCTGGGTGGGGTGAGAAAATAGCCGTAAAGTGCCTTTTCCAAGGGCACAACGCCATAGCGGAATAGCTGGGATCGAACCCGCAACCTTTAGATTACGAGTACAACGCCCTAACCACTAGGCCACAGCGGCGGCTAATCAAACATGTAGGAAGATAATATAGATATAGATATAGATAGATATAGATAGATATAGATATAGAGATATAGAGATATAGAGATATATAGAGATAGATAGCTAGATAGCTAGATAGATAGATAGATAGATAGATAGATAGATAGATAGATAGATAGATAGATAGATAGATAGATAGATAGATAATTTCGACATATTTCAGATCAAATCTTTTGGAGCGTTGAACAACAAGAAAAGTTCGCGCACGAGAAACATTTACTTCAAAAGTGGTTCTAACATTTCCTATCGCTGATTCGTTGATTAAAGGTAGCCGAGTTATCATGGTTTTCCCCTTCTACTTTTACATTAATTGGATTTTGTTAACTTCAAAATTTGTGTCATAAGCTGTCACACACACACGTGCAAAACTGAACGGCTGTAACTGACACCTTTGGACGTTTATACCACAATTTAAAAGTAGGCTAAGCATGCAGGGTTTCAACCATTGTCCATTTCGAACAAAAACTCTGTCATCCTGAAATATTGATAAGACACCGCATCACAGGGGAAATATCACTGCATTTCTTCCACACTAGCCTGTGTTCCACAACGCAAGCAACACGCATCTGATCTGGTAGGGGGGGGGGGGGGGGTTGTTTAAATTTTCACAGTGTTTATACATGAAAGTGAAGTTGTTGTGCTTACCATTGACAGTGGACTTGCTGTGTGTTTACAGTCCCCTAGCGTTGCCGCCGGTGCTGTCTTTTTGCTTGTTTAAGCTCGTTGTTGTGCATCACACACACACACACACACACACACACACACACACACACACACACACACACACACACACACACACACACACACACACACACCACACACACACACACAGATAGGAAGAAAGACAGACAGACAGACAGACAGACAGCTAAGCAAACAGACTGGCAAAGACGGAAAAGAAAATCTGACACTTATTTCCAACAGATTCGTTTATCCTTTTTGCCCACCCAGACTCCCAACACTAAGAACAAGACATAACAACAGCATATAGCTCCATCACTGTTCCCCCCAGACCCCGTGATGGATGCTGAAGGTGACAGTGACAGCGGATGGTACACTCAGCATCCTCAGAGCTCCATGTCAACACCTGTTGGCCAGTATCATCTCCTGTGCAGACCTGCCACTGCATAACAAACTTTCCTCATTTAAAACCAGCCACTTTTGGTGCAGTGGTCAATGCTTTTGGTTACGTAACTGCACGGTCCCTGGTTCTTGACCCATACGAAGCATAGGGATTTTTCCGGCTGGCTCTTACCCAGAACAGATTTGCTTTGGGCTCAATGGGAAGTGTTCTACGTGTGTAAACTCAGAACTTGCAGCACTGAACACAACGAAAATTTACCCTGCAGAGGTGCAGGGCCCCTCTGGTCGGTGGTTCCACAGCGTTCTGACATTGATAGGTTTCGTGGAGACTTCCTACCCTACATAACGAATCTGGTTATGGCTGGGCCAGAGAGAGACTGAAACAAGCAGCGAGGGAATAGCAGGCCAGGAATGTGACAGAAGATAAAGGCAAGCAAGAAAAATCCATCATCTTAAAACAACAGTTGAAAAAGCATTTCTAAGTAACTTTGCTGTAAAATACAGTAAGTAAGCTAGAGAGCCTGCAGATCTGTTCCCCTGTGGCCTTGTGCTGGCCTGGTCCTAGGTGTTCTGGACACAAGTCAGTGACTACTGTCATGGGGGGAACATGTAGGAATCACAATAACAGTTGCTAGGCTATGGTGAAAGAGAAATGGGGGAGAGGTGGGAGACAAAGGAGGGAGAGTAGGAATGAAGAGAGGTGTAGGGGGGGAAGGGGGTGTATGTGTGTGTGTGTGTTGTGGTGTGTGTGTGTGTGTGTGTGTGTGTGTGTGTGTGTGTGTGTGTTGTGGTGTGTGTGTGTGTGTGTGTGTGTGTGTGTGTGTGTGTGTGTGTGTGTGTGTGTGTGTGTGTGTGTGCTTGTGCGTGTGTGTGTGCTTGCACAAGCACGTTCGTATGCACCACTTTCTTTTTTTTCTCGTCTGCTTTTGTTTTTTCTTTTTGGCTGTGGCTGATCTGTTCTGCTCTGCTGTGTTTTTTTCCTCTTGTCTGCTTGTTTAGATCTATTGTGCTTTAAGCTACATGGTCTATTACGTTGAGTATGCTGCTTTGTTTTATTGATTTGGGTTTTGTTCTATTCCAATTTGTTCCATTCTCTTTCTTTCTACTGTTTTGCCTCTTTGTTTCGGTCTGGGTTTTTCCTGTTCTGCTCTGTTCTATTCCTGTCTGTTCTGTTTTTCCTGTATGTTCTATTCTATACTTTTCCTATCTGTTCTATTCTATTCTGTACTTTTCCTGTCTCTACTGTTCTTTTCTATTCTGTTTTGTTCTTGTCTACTGTGTTCTGTTCTATTTTGTTATATTCTTGATCTGTAATTTATTCTTGTCTCTTGTGTTCTGTTCCTGTCTGTTTCTAAGCTATTCCTATCTGCTCTGCTCTGCTCTGCTCTGCTCTGCTCTGTTCTGTTCTGTTCCTATCTGACCTGTTCATTAATTTTTTTTATGATTTCGCACACACCCCAATTTCTCATTCTTCACTCTGCTCTCCTTTCAGCCGGCCAAACGGCACCAACTCTGGACTTCACCCCACAACCTCCACCAGGCTCAACCAGGAGGAAGCCAACGGTCTGATGAGCCGCGAGGATGCGCAGTCGTTACGTTGCCTCACTTCCGGGAAGCCGCGGGGCCACCAAAGGGGAATGACGAAATCCAAAGTGAAAACAGTGAAGTTAACACTGGCGGTGGTTCTGTGTTACCTCCTGTGCTGGGCCCCTTTCTTCATCGTCAACATGCTGACCGTCTGGGATGAGACGGTCATATTTGAAGGTAAAGAGGGGTTTTTTAAACATTAGAGGGCATGCTAGTGTTTGGGGGCAATACTTGATACAGTAGCCGAATATTTAAAACGTTTTGCCATGGTTTCATTCATTTTTGGCAACCTACAATGCTGTATAAGCTTTTCAATCTAAAGAGATGAAGTCTGGTAATTAAACATTGAAATGTTAACTGCAGTGATATCAAAGCAACAGTTAATGTAACAAAGCATGGGCTAGATAAGTCTTTTGTTCCATTCATTTCCAGGAAGCCTACAATCTGGGATCAGTCAGTGTTCTTTTCTTTTCTTTTAAAAAAAAAAAAAAAAAAGCTTTTAAAATCAACTTCAAATCAACTTGTAAATTAATGGAATCTCTGATTCGAGCATTTTATTAACCTGAGTCTGCAAAAAAACAAAAAACGGTTTGCGTTCCTCAGCTACTAGAGCTTTGAGGTTCATCAATGATGAGATTTTGCGAATGCTACCGTTTTTGCCCACCATTAAGGTATCCACATTCCGACTTCGGGATTTTTTTTTTTTATTCCTAAGTTGATCTAAAAACAAAATCATCAGAATTCCATTGATAGGATACCAAAAGTCACTTAAATTTGCTCCACAAGCTCTCAGATTATTATCTTTAGACTGAAACTCCTAATGTATTCAGTTGTAGGGTCGTCCTGCATGCATACAGGATTCAATAAATCAGTGACGTTTCAGTCTCCACAACGAGAGTGGCCTAGACTTACTGCAGAATAACTCATTTCATTAACATGATAAAACACAAAACATGGCAGTGCAATACAATACAGCGCAAAACAATGCGATGTAACGCAATGCTCTACAATGCAGTTTTTTACGATCCATTGCAATATAACACTAATCAACGCAACACATCATATCAAATCACAATAAATAAATAAATAAAATAATAAAATGATTTTTTACAGAACAATATCACTGAAAACGGGTTAGAAATAGAGCTTATTAACTCGCCCTTTGCTACAACTTTGAAGAAACTTTTTTTTCAGCCGAAAATACTTTTGCAAGTGTGGTAGACAAAACTACCGACATAACGAACAGTTCAAAACTTTTCTTGAAGCCTTCTACTAGTAGTGAAACTTGAACAACACTCGTCGATACATACATAAAACCTAGGCCAGACGGTAATGTCTCAGCCAATAAGAGTTCTTGCTTTTAATTGTCGACCAATCGTTAGTGGCGTTTCATTCCACGAATGTGCATCAGGTGTCAACAACTCTTCCATTCCATTTAGTTCCGGAAGAACACAAGAGCTGTCTAGAAGAGTAGTCTGCAGACGCCTGGCGGTTGTGAAGGGGATGATGGGGGGTGTCTGAGAGAGATAGAGGTGGGAATGGAGGGAGGGAGAGAGAGAGGGGGGAGAGAGAGAGAGAGAGAGAGAGAGAGAGAGAGAGAGAGAGAGAGAGAGAGAGAGAGAGGAGAGAGAGAGAGAATTTGATTTGATTTGATTTGATTTGATTTGATTTGATTTATTCTTTTATACCGAGGATAATGGAATAATCGTTCTTGTGCTTTTTTACATCCTGTCCCCGTGTGCATGCATTTTTGTAAATGTCATCTGTTCCAAACGGGACACGATGGCCTACTCTTACGAAAAGCGGAACAGGATTAAACGTGTGCGCAAGATGTTCTGCGTGCGTTCGTACACGGGGCCTCGGTTTGAAGTCTCATGCGAAGGACTTTTGGGGAGAGTGGAGTCAGCACTGATGTTAACTCCAGGAGAAAAATCTCGACAGGAATCGAACCCGGGTCGTCAAATTGCCAGCGCAATGTTATGACCACTAGGCTACCCGTCCTTAGAGAGAGAGAGGAGAGAGAGAGAGAGAGAGAGAGAGAGAGAGAGAGAGAGAGAGGAGAAGAGAGAGAGAGAGAGAGAGAGAGAGAGAGAGAGAGAGAGAGAGAGAAGAGGAGAGAGAGAGAGAGACATTCTTGGAAATAGAAATATTTCGAAATTAGCGTTGTGCATATCAAAGCGAGCGCAAAATACATTAGACAGATGTCAGCGTGGGTGCAGCCACAGACACACACACACACAACACACACACACACACACACACACACACACACACACACACACACACACAC
>JASPKP010000957.1:32500-34071 GCA_030674155.1 Stramonita haemastoma
TGCTTTTGGGACACCCGGGCCCCCGGTTTTTAAAATCCCCCATCCGAAGGACTTTTTGGGGGGATTGAGTCACAAAGATGTTAACTCCAGCACATGCCAGCAAAATGCCCCATTGTGGCTAGGGGGCTAGCAGAAAAGAAAAAAGGACAAGGGCGTCCCAAAGTTTGCTGGGAAAAATTAAAAACCAAAAACGAACCAACCCAAAAATTTTACAGTATCACCTTAAGTTTTTATTCAAGGGTTTTTTTTTCACAAAAAAAAAATTGGGGGGGGGGGGTTTTGCAAACTTCTTAAAAAAATACGGGGGTATGGAAAGCAAGAGTAGTTTTAAAAAAAACAAAGGGAAAAATACAAAAAATAATGTAGTGTGTAGCCTAAAGGGAGTGGGACTTGCAGTTGGATTCCCCTCTAAAATCGTTTTATACAGCATGTATGGGACCCACCAGCCAACCAAGCAAAAAAATAAAATAAAAAAAGGAGGGGGATTCCCCTTTTGTCTCTACCCAACAGTCAAGGCCAAGCGTATAAATTGCCGTGAGCTTACCGGAAATGAAACAGGGTAAACTGCAACCCCGACTACCCTCACCATCGGTCAAGGTCACACAGCACGGATTCCACGTAAGAAAGAAAGAAGCAGACATGGTGAAACACAACCATATAGCCGTCACCCAAGGGTCAAGCCCACAGAGCACGGTTCACGTGAACTTACCGGGAATCAGACATGGGGAAACGACAGCCCCCCTTCGTCGAAACCAGCTGCCAAGACACGAATTGCACGGCACGAAGATTTGGGAATGCGGAATGGTAAGTTGACATGAGGGCACTGGATACGTGGCGGGGAGGGTATTCGGCATTGATAGACAAACCATGTAGGTCAAGGGCACTGCTGGCTTGCCCCCACTCTCCTCTCTCTCTCTCCCTTTTTTCCCTCCCTCTCTGTTTCTTTTTTCTCTCCCCTCCCTTACTTTTAAACCTAAACACATCAACCCCCCTTCGTCACAAAAGGAATTGCCCCAAAAAATGCATGGGGGAGCAAATTGCAATAAACTGTCTGGCATTAGAAAAACTGCGGGAAGAGTGCAACAGCTCGCATTTTGGTTTATACAATTTTGTGACACTAATCTTGTTTTCTGGTTTTTTTGGGGCTTTTTGTAGGGCATTTAGGGGCTGATGATTGTTTTTTAATTTTATTTTGGGGACAATAATTACAGTCTTGCTGAAAGTGGGATGTGGTTTTGAAAGCGGATGAGTTTCTTTTAAATTTTTCTAGCAAACAAACAAGGAGACCGAGAAACATTTAAGCATTTCCAGTACCAAGAAAAGGAAAAACATGGACAGACGGGGGAAAAAGGGGTCATTTGGCACAGCATTTGGAAACAATTTAGGGCCCTCCTCTCCCTCTCCCCCTCTCCTCATCTCTCTCCTCCCCCTCCTCCTCCTCTCTCCCTTTTCCCCTCCCCTCTCCCATGAACTCTGGGACCCTTGAAAAAGGTTTTTCTTTCATCCACAATTCTTTTCTCCCCCTTTCTCTCTCTCTCTCTCTCTCTCTCTCTCCCCTCTCTCTCTCTCTC
>JASPKP010009581.1:0-2500 GCA_030674155.1 Stramonita haemastoma
GGGGAGCGAGGCATCAGAGACCTCAGCTCTCTAGGGGCCAGCATGTTGAGGGCGGCGCCCATCCCCTCTCCCTCGTTGCTTTACCTTCCCCGACCCTAAAGAGGGCAGGTACCCATTTACAGCTGGGTGAGCTGGGGGGACTGTACTGAAGCCAAGGCGCGCAAACGGTCACCCATCCAACAGGTAACCACGCTCGACGCTGCTTAAATTTATTGGGGGAAAGCGAGTGCTGTGACCACTGAGCTATCCCGCCCCCACTTCACATGTGCCATTTGAAATGGACAACATTGCCTGAATGAAAACATGATAAGCCAAAGAACTTTGTGCAATACGTATTGTGCACGTCAAACAACCCATGATTACTACATACAAGAGAATGAAAGAGAATAGGTACCGTGTGTGTGTGTGTGGTGTTGTGTGTGTGTGTGTGTGTGGTGTGTGTGTGTGTGTGTGTTGTGTGTGTGTGTGTGTGTGTGTGTGTTGTGAGAGAGAGAGAGAGAGGGTGTGTGTGTGTGTGTGTGTGTGTGTGTGTGTGTGTGTGTGTGTGTGTGTGTGTGTGTGTGTGTGTGTGTGTGTGTGTGTGTGTGTGTGTGGCACAGTGTATGTGTGTGTTCTTCCTTTTATTTTTTCTTTCTTTGTGTGTGTTTTCTTTGTTTCTTTCTTCTCTCTTCTCTAGTCGTCTTTCTTTCTTTTTTTCTTTCATTTTTTTTCTTCAGACCATAAGTAATGTGTGATTTAAAAAAAAAAATCACATCGTTCCAACGTATCTCCTTTGGCTCGGTTTTGTTATGATGACTATGGATTTTGGTTTAAATATATCCTGATGCTACACATTACAGTTGTTATTTTCTCTCGCGTTATATATTAATAGTAATAAACTGTCGATTTTCTTTTAACTTTTGATTTTACCATTCTTTGGTCATTAAGCTTTCTCTAGAATACACCTTTCACACTCTGCACTCTTGTCTAGTGATGCAAATTCTCTCATTGTTACCTTCATAGAAAAAAAAAACTAATCCATGTAAAACATACTATCTATATTGTGACCTCTGTCGATACTTTTGTCTGTGTCTTCTATCTGTTTGTTTCTCCGTCTAGCTAACTCATCTTTCCTCTCGCTCCAAATTTAACATATTTGTGTGAGTATGTGTGTGTATTTTTTCTCTTCTCTTCTTATTTTTTTTCCTAATTTCTCTTATACTTTATTACATTTCATTATCCTTTGTGTGAATATTTGCTTGGTTTTTTTTATGTGTATGTGAAAAACCGCATTTCATGATATACAGCAATGTACAATATGATAACACTGAATAAAAATGGTTTTTAAAAAATTCCCTCATTGTTCACCGTTATCAATCAGACAAGAATCCTCCCACCCCACCTACTTTTGACCATTCCTTCTTCCTCTTTACCATCCCCATCCCCACTCCCCCTCCTTATATTACAGAGTATAAACAGACATCAAATAGAATTAAACAATCTTCAAAAAACAAAATAAGTGAACACTACAAAGGTTACAATGATAACAACACGACAACAATCCGCACATTACAGAAATTATAGTAAGAGTCATTAAAAAAATAATCCTTCAGCTATTTTAGCGAGGCACCAAAAACGGGGTTGACCCTTCCATAAATGACCACCCAGGAACACATACACACACACAAACACACGTACACACAAACACACACACACACACAAACACACACATACACACGCACACACACACACGCACGCACGCACGCACGAATGCACGTAAAACACGCGCGTAAGCTCTCTCTCTCTCTCACACACACACACACACAAACACACACATACACACGCACACACACACAGAGAAACACACACGCACACACACTAACACATACGTAACACACACACTAACACACACACACACACACACACACAAAACACACACACATACACACACACACACACATTAACACACACACACACACACACACACACACACACACACACACACACACACACACACACACACACACACACACACACACCACACACACACACACGCACGGTAGCATCATCACAAGCCACACTGTGAAGGCTTACTACTGGCAGCATCGCTGGCCAGAAATAGCCTGGGCGGGTCGATAATTGTACAGCATGGGGTGGTGGCCACTTCTCTGTTTGTCTGCTGGGCAAGAAGATCCTCTGGCTAGTGGCCTCACGCTGTCCTCTGGCTCTGGCTCTGGCTCTGGCTCTAGCTCTCCATCTCTCTCTCTCTGGTTGTTTCTCTCTCTTTCTTTATCTCTTTTTCTGTCTGTTTCTGTCTCTGTGTGTCTGTCTGTCTGTGTGTCTGTGTGTCTGTCTGTGTGTGTGTCTGTCTGTCTGTCTCTCTCCCTCTCTCTCTCTCTCTGTCTCTCGTCATTCTCTTACTTCTCTCTCTCTCTCTCTCTCTCTCTCCTCTCCTCTCTCTCTCTCTCTCCATCCTCCTCTCTCTCTCTCTCTCTCTCTCTCTCTCTCTCTCTCCTCCCTC
>JASPKP010009582.1:5000-10195 GCA_030674155.1 Stramonita haemastoma
GCACGCAGATTATCCTGTGCACACGATAAATCCTCGAGGCCCCGTGTGCGAACGCACGCAGATTATCCTGTGCACACGATAAATCCTCTTCCGCTTTTCGTAAGAGTAGGCCATCTTGTGTCGGTGGGAACAGATGACATTTACACAACTGCATACACACGGGGACTGGGTGTAAAAAAGCACAAGAGTGCTTATCCCATTATCCTCGATATAAAAGAATAGATAAAAAATAATAAATAAAATAAAATAAATAAATAAATAACAACAAAGGAAATTCAAGGTAGAAAATAACGAACGGGCGAAAAATTGGTATATTTATGAAGGATATCTGGGAATTGAAATAACTCCCCCCCCTCCCCCACGAACGCTGGGGACCTGTCAGTATGAATAGCATCCCCACCTTCTGTGAATTCTGTGCCAGGACTTCCCTCTTTTCTATCCCTCTCTGTTTCTGCCTTGTTCCTTTTTTCTCCTGTCACCTTCTTGACTCGTTTCTCCCGTTTGATCTATTCTCCCGCTTTATACATACATACATACATACATACATACATACATACATACATACATACATACATACATACATACATACATACATACATACATACATACATACATACATGCATACATGCATACATACATACATACATACATACATACATACATACATACATACATACATACATATATAGATATAGATATATATGTGTGTGTGTGTATATATATATATATATATACACGATAACATTTCTCTCCCACGCCAAAGTCAGATGTGCTGGGTCTGACTTGTCAGGCGCTTAAGGGTACTGCAACGCGCTTTCGCTCCTATGACAGACAACAATAGTACTGTCTGAGTGTTTGACGAAGTAGAAACCAAGATACAAAATGACAAACTACAAAAAAACTCATCTTTTTATAGGATATCTGGGACTTGAACTTCAAGTCTGAACTAGACAACAAATTGATACTTTCACAAGTTTAGTTTGTTTATGTGCTGGTCAGCCAATTACTCTAAATGTTGAATTTTATACGCACAAAGTGTGATATTTTGGAGAAAATGGGAACTACTTCGCCTTTTTTCTGTCTGTCTGTCTGTCTGTCTGTCTGTCTGTCTGTCTGTCTGTCTGTCTGTCTTTCTGTCTGTAAGTATGTATGAATGTATGTATGTATGTATGTATGTATGTATGTATGTCTCTCTGTATGTATGTCTCTCTGTATGTATGTCTCTCTGTATGTTTTCTCTCTCTCTCTCTCTCTCTCTCTCTTCTCTCTCTCTCTCTCTCTCCTCTCTCTCTCTCTCTCTCCTCTCACTCTCACTCACTCACTCACTCACTCTCTAAGGCAGCAAAAAACAAGCTAAGATTTACTTTACAAACATGCTGTTTGTGCATTAGTGTTGACTTTGTTCGGGGTTTTTGTTGTCGTTATTTATCAGGTTGTTTTCAGGGTTGGACAAAAAATGGTATTGTTCTTAGTTTATTACCTTCAGTTAATAGAACTTTCTTTTCTTTTCTTTTGTTTCCTTTCATTTCTTTTGTTTTCTCTGTCTGTCTGCCTGTTTATCTGTCTATCTGCCTGTCTGCCTATCTGTCTGTTATTCTCTTTCTTTGTCTCTGTCTCTGTATGTCTGTCTCTTTACATGTCTCTATATGTCTCTGTATGTCTGTCTCTGTCTCTCTCTTTTTCTTTCTGCTGCCTATGCATCTCTCTCTCTCTCTCTCTCTCTCTCTCTCTCTCTCTCTCTCTCTCTCTCTCTCTCTCTCACTCTCTCTCTCTCTCTCTTCTCTCTCTCTCACGAGCCCCAAGCATCCTTGTTTTTCACTTACCCTCACAAGTTTCTTCCTCAACCCCCCCCCCCCCCCCTCCCCAATACCCCCAGCTGTCCTGATATTGTCTCCAACATCTTTCATGTATGTATATCGATTCGTCTCAGGCGAAAAAACAACGAAAAGTTTACGATAAAGATGTAATGTTTCTTTAGCATTTCACATCTCAGTATATCTTTCACTTCTGGTTTCTGCTGGGTTTTGTTTTTTTTTTTACTTTTTCATTTAGTTTCTTGTATTTTTGTTTATGGTGGTTCTTTCTGTGTGTCTTGCTTGTTGTGACGGATTTTCTTTTCATGTGTGTAGGATTTTTTTACATTTTATTTTTGATGAAAAAGACTACATAAGGGTTAATTTCTAGATTTTGTTGGTGCTTTGCTGTTGTGGTTTTTGTTGTTATTGTTGTTGTTGTTGTTGTTCTTCTTCTTCTTCTTCCTTCTTCTTCTTCTTCTTTCTTCTTTTCTTCTTCTTCTTCTTCTTCTTCTTCTTCGCATTTTTCGCATTCTTTGCATTCTTTTTCGCAGTTGTTCTTCTTCTTCTTCACATCCTTTGCGTTATTTTAATTCTTCAAAATATTATCATCATGTCTCACTGTTTTTCTTGTTGATGTTGTTCTTCTTGATCATCATCATCATCAACATCATCATCATCATCTTCTTCTTCTTCTTCTTCTTCTTCTTTGCATTCTTTGCATTCTTTGCATTCTTCTTCTTCTTCTTCTTCTTCTTCTTCTTCTTCTTCTTCTTCTTCTTTCTTTCTTCTTCTTCTCTATCGCATGCTTTGCATTCTTCTTCGTATTCTTAGCATTTGTCTTCGTATTCTTGTTTTCCTTTACATTCTTATTCTTCCTCACATTTATTTTTGCATTCTTTTTCTCTTTCGTTTTTTGGTATTTTCTTCTCTGCATGTTACTTTGCAATCGGTTTTTTTAAAAATATATTTTCACATTTTTCTTAGCATTCACGTTTTGCATCCTTGACATTTTTCTTCTTGGCATTCTTTTTCATATTTTTCTTCTTTGCCACATTTTTCTCCTCATCCCACTTCTCTTGTTTGGTTTTTGTTTTTTAAGGTGTTATTTCCTTTCTGTAACTTTTTTTCCCTTGTTTTTGTTTGTCTGCTTCAAACATTTTCTCAGTATAAGCGGCTTTCACTGATCAGATTTTCTTTTCTACTTTTCTTCAGCCTGCTTTTCCTCTCTTTTTTTCTCTCCTTATCCTATTCCTCTACCTTTCTTTTATACTCTTGTTTGATGCGCACCATAGCCAAGTGGTTTAAGGCTGTTTTGAATTGGATCCCGTGGGTTCATGGAGTTTGGGGTTCCAACCTTTACCGTGCGAAGGGTGGAGATTTTTACAAATTCCAAGGTCAACTTCAAATGTAGACTTGCCCGTGCATGAGACTATAAACCGAGGTCCCGTGCGCAATCGAAAGCGGAACATCTTGTTGCACACCTTACCCGTTCCGCTTTGGCGGATGAATAGGCCATTGTGTGAGGGTGGGAACAGATGACAGAATTGACAAAAACTGCATACAAACGTGGAATGGATATAAAAAAATTAAAAAGCACACGAGTGCTTAATCCATCATCCTTAAAATAAAAGAAAGAAAAGAATAAGTTCAATTTCCGTTGAGTATAATTGTACAAATGCAGATCTAATATTCACGTTAAAGACCCAATTGTTCATGTCCGCGTTTTCGTAGGTTATGGAAATACGAACAGAATTATTCTCGCATGGATCATGCCAAAAATCAGCAGAGATACTAGCACAGGAGAAAACAAGGCACTACACATTCCATCCACTAATGAAGCACAGAGAAGAGAAACCAACATCATAAGGCTGCCACTGGGTCACCAGCCAGAACATGCCCTGCTCTGATTTTTTTTATCTTATAGTGTTTTGGGTGTTTTTTTTAGTCTTTGACAAACATCAATTTTTATGATGCGAATGAAGCTGTAACGGTTTACCTGCACTTGTTTTTCTCCACTTATTTTCTCAGTTATATGACTGGTTAGGTGGAGAATACATCTCTTCTGAGATCCAAATAAAGGTCATTTTTTCTTCAACTTGTACTTACTGCCTGTGCCAGCACTGAAAGGACTGGTAATGTTTGGGTTATCATTGTTATCTAGCTGGGACTAGCCTATTGGCTGGGTATGGACTTTTATGATCTCCCCCTTTCATCTTTCTTATAAAGGATCCCCGAACATAAGGCACAACGATTCACTAGGTGCATATATTTTTCTATATTCAGTTTTTTACAACATTTTTTTTTCAAACATAGTTTCTTTATCTTTATATTCATCTTATAATAGCAGCAGTGGTAGGCCACAAGAATATCAATTTATTCATAGGGCTGCAATGGACACTTCTGAATTTCTAAAAAGTGTCTTGCTCTTACCATGGAGGGCGAGTAATTTTGTGACCACTGTTGGGACCTTGAAGAATATTCAACCAGGAGCCGAAACTCAGTCAGATCATAACCCATAGCATTACCATACTCAATAGGTTCTAAATGCTGTCTTTGAAAGGGTGTTGCAAAATAAGTAGACTATTAAAAAAAAATTGATAACACCAATGTTAGGAAGAGAATGAAATTGTAAATGATTATACGAATATATCAATGTGTAAACCCATATACAAACACACACATTTATAACATCAATTTCAAATGTTTGATAATCACCCAGGTTAACTAACGCCCGTGGTTTTTTCGCCTATAAAAAAAATTTTTCGGGTTTTTTAGTTTAATTTTTAAAGGAACCCCTTTACGGCAATTTTTCATTGCGCGTGCTGCTTTAAAGACCTCCCCTCAAAAAGGGTTTTTTTTCGGGAGTCAATATCAGTGTGACTCCCTCTCCCAAAAAATCCTTGGTTGAGACTTTTAAAACGGGGGGTCCGTTTTGCAAACGATGCGTAATACCCTTTCAACACGTTAAATCCTGTTTCCGTAAGAAAGGCCATGTGTGCGGTGGGAACATAGGGAATTTTTAAAATGCTGTAAAGGGGAAGATGTAAAAAAAAAAAATTGAGTTTTTATTCCCTAAAGGAAAAAAAGAAACGATGAAAATGTGTTTGGTTGCCTGTAGGGTGTTTCGTTTTGGTACATTTTTTATAGGAAAAAATTTTAGCGGGGTAAAAATTTTTGGTTATGTGTTATACTGTGGGGATTTTTCAAAATTTTGTTTTCCCGGACAATGTAGTGCAGTTTTTGATTTTTTCAGTTAAGGGGGTTTCAAGCGTTGCCCCGTTTAACAGCACAGCTAGGGCACTAGTCCCCTTTTTTCCTACCCCGGTTAAACAAAAACAATGTAAAAGCTATCAGTGTGTTGTTGACCCCCGGATTTTTTTTTATTATTATTGTGAAAAA
>JASPKP010009583.1:5000-10195 GCA_030674155.1 Stramonita haemastoma
AATGAAACACACACATACACACACACGCACGCACGCACAAACACGCACGCACGCACACATGCACGCACACACTCACAAGCACGCACAAACACACACACACACAATCATCATCATCGTCGTCGTCGTCATTTTCATTGCCGTTGTCCTTATCACGGAAAAGAGGCCTATTTCATTTTGGTAGTGTTGTTTAGTCCCCCCCCCCCCCCCCCCCCAATTTTCGTGTACCAGTATTTGTATATTATGTGGGAAATTGTTTTGTTTATATATATATATATATATATATATATATATATATATATATATATATATATATATATATATATATATATATATATACACACACATATATATATATATACACACACATATATATATATATATATATATATATATATCTCTGTGTGTGTGTGTGTGTGTGTGTGTGTGTGTGTGTGTGTGTGTGTGTGTGTGTGTGTGTGTGTGTGACTTGTCTAGTCTGCATAAACCTCATATTTTTCCTCCTCATGGGGTGGGGGCTCAATATAAGCTGAAGCTCGATGCCTCTCCCCAGCTGTATTGATGTCTGCTTATGATGAATGAATATTGAATAAACCATGTTTAAACCAAAAGGGTTCTCACTATCAATATGACCACTACCATTACCATCCTCATAAAACCACTACCACTATCATCATCATTATCATCACCACCACCGCCACTACCGCCATCAACCATTACCACCACTACATTCATTATCATCACCACCACCACCACCACCAACCATTACCACCACCACATCCATCACCATCATCACCACCACCATCACCAACCACTACCACGATCACCAATCCCATCACCACCACTATCAACCACTACCACCCACCACAACTACAACAAAATCATATCTGAGGTGGGTGTTTCGTTTCTTCGGGTGTTGTTTTTTCAGTGCGCTTTTGTTTGTTTGATACTTGTCATGTGCCTCTTGCTTTTTTTTGTTTGTGCCTGATCGCTTATTTACCCCCCCCCCCCCCCTTTAATTCTGTTCGACATATAAATATTACGTATCACTGACAATAACTCTGAGCATTACCACAAAGACAAAAAGCATTCTGTCTACAAGTCGTGTCATATTCATGATGTACCTTTGAGCACGATATAAACTTGAAAACTTCCTGTTGCTATGCTGCTGCATGCTTGCTGCTTGGTTGTCCATGCATGATCTTATGGTTGTGTTATGTTGTAGTCAATAAAATCTGTTCAAAAGCAGTAAATTATCTGACCTGCAAAATCTGGTCCCCTTCTCTCACACGTCCGTCCTTGCCTGCCACACTGCTGGGGTCAATCTGCAACATACACAGGAATGAATGAATGAATGAAAAAATGAATGAATAAATGAATGAAAAATTGAATGAATGAATGAATGAATGGAAAAAAGATGAATGAATGAACGAACGAATTAATGAATAGATAAGTTAATGCATGAATGAACGTACCAACGAATAAATGACTGACTGAGTGAATGAAATTGATTGACTAAATCCAAGTTTCTTGTTTCTAACCCCGCCGACCACAGAGGCCATATAGGGGCTGTATTGACTATATGAGTGGACAGTACGGACAGATAGATGGTCGGATGCATAGATGGTTGGATGGATGAGTAGATGAAAGAATGGATGAAAGGATGGATGGATGGATGCATGCATGCATGCATGCATGCATGCAAGCATTCTGCATGAATGCAGAAATGAATGAACAAATGAATGAATGAATGTACTAACTATACATCAGTTCATTCATCAGTCCATTCATTCATCATTCATTCATTCATTCATTCATTCATTCATTCATTCACTGATCTATCGTCCATTTATCCTTTGAAAAACCTAATCAACAAGAAAACAAAAAAAACAATGAAACAAAGTGTAAAAAATTTTAAACGTGTAATAGAAGCAAACAAAGAAACCTTATTATTCAACGGAAAAAACTGTAAAAATAACAAATTTGAACAACAAAACACCACACACAACAACAAAACACACACACACACACACACACACACACAACCCACACCAACCACGCACGCACGCACGCGCGCACACACACACACATACAACGCACGCACGCACAAACACACACGCACGCACGCACAAACACACACACACACAACACACACACACAAAACACACACACACATCCCCCCCTAAAAACAACAACAAAAAAACCAACCAACACACGACAACACTGAAGGATGTGATGCAGCAACACCACAAACACAAAAAAAGCCCTACCCTATTAAATTTGCCCTACGGAGACAACGGCGAACAAACACGACACCGCTCACTGACCTATAAAAACGATCATCTTTCTGTTTATTGGCCACAATATAACCCATGGCCTTCCTAATGTTACACACCGCTGTCAATCACATGCAAATGACTTGTGTCTGTCTGTCTGTGGGTCTGTTTCTCCCCCCCCCCCCCTGCCCCAATCTCTCTCTTTCTCTTTCGCAATCTCTCCGTGCGATTCTCTCCCTGTCTATCGATGTCTGTCTCTCTCTCTCACTCTGTCTGCCTGTCTATGTCTGTCTGTCTGTCTGTGTCCTCAACCCCCTTCTCTTTCTCTCACAACACCCCTCTCTCTTTCATTCTCTCTCTCTAGTGGCCCCCTCTCTCTATGTATGTCTCCCCCCACTCTCTCCTCTTCTCTCTCTCTCACTCTCTGACTGTCTGTCTACGTCTGTCTGTCTTTTTGTCTGTCTGTGTCCTCAACCCCTTTCTCTTTCTCTCAACCCTCCTCTCTCTTTCATTCTCTCTCTCTATGTGCCCCCCCCCCTCTCTCTCTGTATGTCTTCCCCCACTCTCTCCCTTCTCTCTCTCACCTTCCCTCCGCTCTCTCTCTCTCTCTCTCTCTCTCTCCTCTCTCTCTCTCTCTCTCTCTCTCTCTCTCTCTCTCTCTCCTCTCTCTGTTTGTGTGTGTGTGTGTGTGTGTGTGTGTGTGTGTGTGTGTGTGTGTGTGTGTGTTTTACTACCCCCCCCCCCCCCTATTCTATGTGTTGAAAAAGGGACTTTGGTATAGTACATCAAGAAAAAAACAAGAAAAAGAAAAGAAAATTGCATATGCTTTTAGATAAGACAAATGTAGAAGTTTGTACAAGGAGAGACAACTTTATGTGGACTGCTTACCAACCTTGAAATGAACTAGTTTTCCCCCACACATCCCCCTTTATGACATGAAATCAATATGGAAAAAACAATATCAATTAAGAACATTATTGCAAGTAGTTTGCTACAGAGGACTGTTGACAATATTATCTTAACGCGTGTTTGATGTCACTGTTAATTTCAATAATATCATTATTTCCTTTCTCGTTACCGTTTCCACGGAGAACAGTGAATGTACCCGCTATATAACACGAGCGGATTAAAATTTTGACGGAGCATTGTGTCAGTGTGTGACACTTCTGAGGCGGGCTGCAGACCCTCGGGCCAATCCGTCCAGAAGAAAAATGTCTCCACTGAACACAGTTAGTCTGAACTCCCGCTGTCTGTGGTCGCACGGTCGAGTTCAAACCCCCCCTGCCTGAGGACCTCCTGTAAAGGTTGGTTCCATGATGGCAGCGTAGTTGTTCTCAATGCTCTAATCGGCACTACACGTGGTAGTCTGCCATTTTTTGGAGAGAGAGGAGCAAAATATTGTGTATGCTAGCTTAAAAAGAAGAAATACTTCAGTCTTTCAGCTTGGCCCAGCCTAAAAGGTTTGTCTATTACGAATGTAAGCTAGGAGCTAAGGCTTTGGAGAGAGAGAGAGAGAGAGAGAGAGAGACAGGCAAGGCAAGGCAAGGCAAGGCAAGGCAATGATCTTGTCAAATGGACAGAACTGAACCATATGTCTATTCACCCCCAAAAAACAAAATGCATGCTTATCACCACCAGACAAAAGCGACAAAATTTACCTCATAAACAGTTTCCAATCCATATAAGAAAGGAAGCAATTGAACAAACCTCTCATCACAAAGTTCTAGGAGTAACAATTGATGAAAATCTCAGCTGGTTCTACCACATATCTCATCTATGCAAATATTTGTCCCAACGAGTATACCAACTGACTAAAATTAAACATTTCCTTGACTACAATTCAAGGAAATTATTCTTCCAAGCTTATATACAATCCTCAATAGACTATGCCTCAACCCTCTGGATTCTGCCAGTGCAAACACTATGAAACCGTTATTAAGTCTGTATAAACGTGCTCTCAAACTTATCCTTCTGAAGAAAACAACCTTACTTGAAGTGGATTATACTCAGTTAAATATTCTCCCCCTACAACAAAGACTAAACTAAACAAAGACATTTTGATGTTTAAGATAATGGCAGGAGCTGTCCCCACATCCTTAAGAGATAAGTTCGGAATGAATCATTCCAAAATACTGAAAAGCCAAGTGTCCCTATCCCAAGAATAGACTTGTTTAAATCTAGAATACTATATTCAGGCCCTGTGCTGTGGAACCCCTTCCCGATTCAATTAAAGAGCACCAATCATTGACAACCTTCAAAAATCACCTTCTAATCCACTTGATGCACCAAAAATAATAAACCAATTATATCCCCTTCTCCTTCTCCCCCCTTCTCTTTCTCCCTCCCTGTGTGTGTGTGTGTTTTGTGTGTGTGTGTGAGTGTGTGTGTGTGAGTTGGGTTTTTTTTGTTGTTGTTGCTCTTTCTCCCCTTTTATCAAACACTTACGTTTTATGGGACTATTTTGATGATAGATGATGGTGGATTGATGTTTTCAGTCAACTAACCTCATCATATTCTCATGTTTGTACTTAGTTATTGCGCCCTTTGTGTGTGTGTGTGCGTGTGTGTTGTGTGTGTGTGCGTGTGTGTGTGTGAGTGTGTGTGTGTGAGTTGGGTTTGTTGTTGTTGTTGTTGTTCTTTCTCCCCTTCTATCAAAACTTATGTTTTATGGGACTAATTTTGATGATAGATGGTGGTGGATTGAAGTTTTCAGTCATTTAACCTCATCTATATTCTCATGTTTGCTCTTTAATTATTGCGCCCTTTTTGGTGGTTGCTTTGTTTTGTTTTGTGTTTGTTCATTTGTTGTTGTTGTTGTTGTTTTTTCAAATCAAAATCATCATTGATTCTTACTTCATATTTTGTTTCTGAATGAGTGCCTTTTTATAACATTACCTTAATATTGTATCTCTGTCTTATTCC
>JASPKP010009584.1:0-10194 GCA_030674155.1 Stramonita haemastoma
TGCCCAAACTAATCCATTAATAACGCGTGATGACGAAAAGAGGAAAGGGAAAGATGAAGGGGGGGGAAAAAAATTACGACAACGACCATGACAACGATAGTAAGGTTGATGATGATGAATGATGATGAGATAATGATATGAATGATAGATATGATGATGATGATGAAGATGATGGATGATGATGATGGATGAAGGGATAAAATAACTTTTTTTATTTTTTTGGGGGGGTGGAAATGATGGTCTGGTTTGTGAGGATATGGTAAGTGTGTTTGGGTTTATACCCGCGATGATTATTTTGGGTACGGGGGCTTTATGACAGGGTGTTTAAAAGGAAGAGGGTTTTTACTGAAAGATTGGCAGTATTAGTTGTTTTTTTTGTCATTTAAGTAAAAATAACGCAGCGCAGCAGCAGTAGAGTGTATAGAGTATAATAGAAACAGCAGCAGCAGCAGAGCAGCAGCAGCAGCAGTAGTAGTAGTGTAGTGTAGTAGTAGTAGTATAGTAGAAATAGTGGGTATAGTAGTAGTAGTAGTTAAGTGTTAGTAGTAGTAGTATAGTAGTAGTAGTTAGAGTATAGTAGTTAGTAGTAGTATGTAGCAGTGTGTTTTCATTGTCGTTTGTTGTCCTCTTTATTTTTAATCATCAGCCTCTTTATATCTTGGGAACTGGTTTTTGTGTTTGTCTGTTTGATAGTCAAAGACAACCACAAAGTATGTCACAAGTTCTGATTTTTAACACTTTAGTTCAAACATCTCAAACCGCAAAACGTGGGCTTGGTGTCATACAAATCAATTAAAAAAAACAAAACAAGGGTTATATTTTTTCAGCGTATTGATTTCATTATCATTTTTAGTTCGAGCCTTTTTGGGTTTCTTTTCCATGGGCATTCAGGCTAATCCATTCTTTATTTGATGTTTGGATAATTTCTTACGTCGAACTTAGACAACAATTACTGTTATCCGTCTGTAGGCAACAATTCGTCGTGCTGTCGTTTCATCGCAAAGTGTCAGGCCCAAAAATATTCGACTTTGCTGTCGGGGGAAATTGGTACTATGTAAGTCTTTCTGGAAAGGAAAACAGGAGAATTGACCAAAAAGGGCAGAAAACAACAAAAAAAGAGGGGGAAGGGAAAGAAAAGGAACAAAGCAAAAACAAAGCTAGAATGAAAAGAAGGAAATTCTAACACGACATTTCCAGGGGTGCATATTATGAAATTTTTATACGAAACCCCCCCCGGCATCTCCAGGGTCAATCTATGATTTAATCACATAATACAAGCCTTTTGGGTTTGGGAAAATTGCTGCCATGTCTGGCCTTAGGAAAGAGGCAAGTTTTACGGGTTAAAAATCAATTTTTTTCTTTTGCCCCCCCCCCCTCTGTCTGCTGTCGTCTGTCATCTGTGCTGTCTGTCGTCGGGGGCGTCGGGCGCACGGCGGGCCCCCCCCCCCCCCCTTTTTTGCCCCCCAAAACAAAATTTTTTTTTCCCCCGGGTTTTTCCCCCCCCCACCCCGCCCCCCCCAAACCCCTCCCCCGCTTCTCTTCCTTCTTTTCTCTCCTCTGTGCCATTATTTTTTTAAAACTCTGGAAAAAACTCGGGGAAACGAGGGAAGGGGGGCGGGGGGTGTGATTACTGGGGCCCTTCACAGTAATAATTGGTCATTGGGGGCAAGCCGGGACAGCAAAAAAAACGCAATGGAATGTTTTCCTTCCCCTATCTACTTCACCTCTGCTCGACCCGCGTCAAGTTTGTGTGTTTGTTGGGGGGTGGGGTGGGGAGGGGGGGGATGTGTGTGTGGTGTGTGCACCCCCGCCCCAAACACACCGCTCTCAACAAACGCACACCAACATACGCCCAAAAACACTCACACACACAAATACATACACGCTTCAAAAAACACACACTCTGACACACTACACACACATCGTCTACATACCTGTGTGTCTGTCTACCCCCCCTTTGTGCCTGTCTACCTTCTGTGTGTGGTATGTGTCGGGCTGTCTGCTGTCCTTTTCTGCCGTCTGCGTCTTCTGTCCACATGTCTTGTGCCCATCTATCTGTCTTGTGTCGTCTTTCCCCCGTCGCTTCTATGTACCAGTCTCGTGTCTGCTAAAACCCTTCGCGTGCTTTTGTCTGTCTCTCTGTTATATCTTTTTTAGCCCCTTTTCTAGCTGTGATCTGTCTCGCAGGTGGGTTTCCCCGTTTCTTTCTTATCCCGATGGGCACTCAAAAGAGATTGAAGAGTTTGTTTTTGTTTTTGGGGTTTTTAATTTTTCCTTTCCCTTTTGAAATCTTTTTTTACTTTTTTGCCCCCGTTTGGGGATAGATTTTGTTTTCCGGGGGAATCTTTGGGGTTTTCTTGCCCGCCGTCGGGCGGGGCGCTGCAGGGGGCGGGCCCGCCCCGCCCTTCTCTTTCGCCTTTCCGCTCTGGCCTCTGCCCGCGGGCTGTCTGGGCTGTCGCGTCGCTGTCTGTCTGCTCCTCTCTCTTCCCCCCTCTCTCCCTCTCTCCTCTCCTCTCGTCTCCTTTCCCCCCTCCTCCCCTCCCTCTCTCTCCTTCTTTCCCTCTCCTCTCCCTTCCCCTTTTTCCGGGTTTTCCCCCTCGTTCCCCAGCCTTCTTAAATTTTTCCCTTTCCAAAATTTTTCCCTTTTTTAAAAGGACGCTTGGGTTCTTTTGTGTGCTGCAATGGGCGTGTGCATGGGCATATGTGTGGTTGTGGGTTTAACGCTTTTTTGTAATGTTAAGTTACATATCCCCCTTTAAAAATCATTTTATTTTGTAAATTTTTTTTATACATTTCTTTTGTATTTTTTATTTGTAAGTCCCAAAAAATTCAGAAGACGGCCAGTACTGCCCATGAAAAAGGGGGCAAACAGCCAATATATCTACTTTTTTGGAAAAAGAGTAGTATAGTTATTGTTTTTCACTGTTGCCTTGTCAACCGGGCATGAAGCAATGCGATTTAAATAAGGGGGCAAACATGTTTAGGGTTCCAAGGAGACGATTCAAACGCCAAAACTAAGGATTTTAAATAGGCCTCAGGAATTTGTTTGGTACACTACAATTCATACAGGCCTGAGGAAATCATGGGTACACTAGGAAAATTAAACATGCCGATGAAATTCAGGACACACTAGAATTCAAACAGACCTGCGCCGAGGGATTAATGAAATATACTAGATATTCAAACAGGACTGAGGAATTCATAATATCTAGAGATTTTAAATAGGACTGAGGCTTTAAGAAATATACTAGAGTTTAAAAACCCGGGCCCCTGAACCCATTCATGAATTACTCGTGTTTTAAACAAACCTACACATTCATGAGTATTAGAGATTCACCAGGACGGGGGCATTCATGAATATACAAATTTTCAAAAGGGGGGGCGAGGGTTATCAAAATATCGAAGAGGGGAGAGGACGAAAGATCAAAAATATACAAAGATTCTCACAGGACTGATTCTTTAAACAAAGCTGAGACTCTTGGGGCCGGGAGCTAATATGAATATAATTAAGATGATTATGGGGTAGACACATTAACGATTCCAAACTTCAAAATTATCTTTTCATTTGTCCAAAGCTGTGCTTTCTCTGTCCCTTAATGGTTTTTTACGCAGTGTGTGCCAAGTTGTTCCTTCAGGGCAGCAAAGGGGGCCTGTGGTGTGTCTCTCAAAATGCTTTTTTTAAGCTTTTTTTCCCCTGGTTTTCCCTTCCCCACAGCGGCCTGTGGTGTCTCAAAAACAGCCCGCCTCATCGTAGTTTTGTAAACCACAATCCCATGTGAAGGGACTTGATTCAATGAAAAAATTAAATAAGATGAATGAATGAGTGATTGAATGGTTGAATAAAGAAGGGATAAATACCCAGTGAATGAAAGATTAAACAAGTAAAAATAAACGAAGAAGGAATAAGTGGAGAACAACTAAATAAATGAAGAAGTGGAAAACCCAAATTTGAATGGAGGAATTGATATAAAATAAAAAAATAAATAAATAAATAAATAAATAAAAAATAAAAAGATAAATAAATAAATAAACAAAAAAATAAATGAATGAATGAATAAGAATGAATGAATATAAAAGTAGTTTAGTTACAAAAAACTGAACGAATGAATAACTCAAATGAAAAAATGAATAAGAATGAATGAGGAAATGAATGAAGGACTGGATGATAAATAATGAATGAATGAATAAGTAGGCGAATAACAACTAAAGAAATTTAAAAAAATCCCTGAATAAAAAAAACAAATGAATGAATGAATGAATACATAAGAATGAATGAATAAATGAATAAATGAATCAATGAACAATGAAGGATAATGAATGAATGAATGAATAAATAAATAAATAAATTTGAATGAATGAAAAATGAATGAATAAACTATTTTAGTGACAGAAATTTAGTGTTAAGAACTTACAAATAACTGACTGAGTGAACAATGAATCCATAAAGGATAATAACTAAATTGATAAAAAAAAAATGAAAAAATCAATGACGATTTGATTGACTGAATGAATGAATGAAAAAATAAGTCGATAAACTCGTAAATAAATAAAAAAACAAAAATAAATGACTGAACGACTAAATGAAGGGACTAAACAAATGACTAAATCAATAAAGAAATGGATTCCTTTAAACCGGTTGTACCTTACCAAATGTAAACAACTTTTTAAATTCCTAATTTGCGCGTTTCCTCTTTTAACCACATTCAGCTTTTGCAAAAAGCTCACAAAAACTAAAACAAATATCTCTGATCGCCAGCCCTCCGATCATTCAACGCAGTCGGGCTACACTTTAAAAAAAGCGGAACAAAGGGGGAATGTGTGCGCAAGATGATCTGTTTGCGTCCGCAAACGGACCCCCCTCGGTATAAAATCCATCCGAAGACTTTTGGGGAGGGTGGAGTCTGCACTGCGTTAACTCCAGGGGAAAAATCCGCTTGAACGGGACTCAAACCTGGGTCGTCAGATTCCCAGCGCAATTTTTCTAACCACTACCCCCCCCTACCCCAAATCATCAATGCAGTTTGGAATGCTACAGTACAAAAAAAATCAAAAGAAAAATACATGCAAAATTTAAAAAAACCACAGCCCACGTACGTTTTACTTTTCCAAATTTCCCTTTTTCCACCGGCACACAATGGCCTACTCTTCCAAAAAGCGTTCTGCTGTTCCAGCATTTAACATGTGTGCAAAATTTTTTTTGTTTCCCACACAGGGGACGCAATTTTTAGGTCATCCAGAGGATTTTTAAAGGGGATTGGGAATCACACGATGAAAAACCCCTGAGGGAAAATCCCCTTAATGAAATTTGAACGCGGGCACAGGTCGCAAAACGCAAAGCACACCCTCTAAACAATGCGTGTGTCGTACTGCATTCGTGCGTAGGTGTGTGTGTGTGTGTGTTTTTGTGTGTGTGGTTGTGTTTTGTGCTGTGTGTGTGTGTGTGTGTGTGTGGTGTGGGTGTGGGGTGTGTGTGTGTGGGGTTGTGTGTGTGTGTGTTGTGCAGTGGTGCATGTGTGTGTGATTGGTTTGTATGTGTGTGCATGTGCGTGTTTTATTGTGTGGGTGTGTGGTCTGTGTGTGCATGGGGTGTGTGTGATTTGTGTGTGTTGCGCGCGCGCGTGAGTGTAGTGTGCGCATGCGTTTTTGTGTTGTGTGTGTGTTTGTGTGGGTGTCCTTTGCTATGACCTCCGAAACCGCAGCAATTTAGGCCTCCTGGCTGATTTTTTTGGTGGAGCTACACTGTTTGTGATTGCCCGTGTTCTTGTGCAGTCACCCCCGGTTATGGCCATAATTGTTCCTGAGGGGTGGGGAGCTCTCTGACTGGAATGCGCTTTTACGCCAAAGTTAGGGGCCTTTTTACTTTTCCACTTCAAAGTGGCGCGTGCCAAGGCTGGTTTGTGGGGCGCATAGAAAAAAACAGCCTCAGCAGCAAAAATTATCTCATCACTTTTTCAGCAGGTCAGCACAACGCACCTCAGCAGCGCAGCAGCAGCATCTGCATCATCAGTATCATCATCATCATCACAGCACGCAGCAGCAGCAGCACAGCAGCAGCAGCAGCAGCATCTGCTCATCAGTATCCATCACAGCAGCGCAGCAGCCCAAAAGCAGCAGCAGCAGCCAACAGCAGAGGAGCCCGGGAGCAGCAGCAGCAGCCAGCAGGGAGCAGCTGCCAAAAGAATAATGCAAGAGAAGCGTAAAAACAGCAGCAGCAGCAGGAGAAGCAAGAGTAGCTGTAACAACAGAAACAGCAACAGAATAGCATAGGTAACAGTAACAGGTAAAGAGCAGCAAGAAAAGCAGCCGCATTAGAAGCATAGAAGCAACAGTGGCATGCAGCAAAAGCAACAGCAGCAGCACATAGAAAGAAATAGAAAAAGCAGTGTACGATGCAAGAAAAATTGCAAAAGAAGCAGCAACAGCAGTCTAGCAACAGCAGCAGCACAGCAGTAAACAGCAAAAGTTATTATGATTAAAGTGTTATTGTTGCTTTTTAATGTTGCTCGTGATAATCTTTGTTGATGTTGTTGGGTTTTTGCTGTTTACTCTAGAACGTTCCAGCGTCCAAAAAGCGATCAGAAAACTAAGCAAACAGGCCCATTTAAAGACCACTCCAAAACACTGCATGGCATCGCAAGATCATGCATACCCGATGAAGCTGACACGTGCCTGCAGCCAGCAAACAGGCTTGTCACACTTCATAGAGGCACCCTAGAAAACGAGCTCACTCGACATTGACACTAGAGCCACTGCCTTTCTTTTTAATCCCCCTTTTGCCCTTAAAATTTAAATGAGGTATCTTACCATGTATTATGCTTGTAAGTTTGGAGCTGTTTTTGCTAGGAACAGCTAGCTAAACCCCTCCGCATCACTGCATCTTTTCAGGGGTATAAAACACGAGTCCTAATCTCACTTGCACAACTAACTTGCAGAAGCAAAGACATTTTTTTTTGTTTTGACCAAACAGGAGCTGAATCGTTATTGTCGTTGTCACTGTTTTTGTTACTATTTTTGCATTGTGCTTCACTCTAAAACAGCAGGCTATCCCGTGGCCCCAGTGTGGGGTGTGCCAGGCCTAACTTGCTTGAAGCAAAATTCATTAAAGTGTTTGTGCCCCTACCCAAAATGAATTTGGAAGTTATGAAGCTTTAAAAACAAAAAAACAGTCAAACACAGAAACTCAAGACAATTCCATGAAAAATATCAACAGCATAGTTTTGTTGCGGGGAAGTGCATGTATGAGGACTTGATATAAACTTAGTAACCCAGGGAAATGCTGGTTTTCTATGGTTCGGTTGAAAAAAAAAAAGTCCATGGGTTTGCAAAGAAAATTTTTTAGACCCTAGCATATCCTCTTTTAAATTTTTTTTATATTCATGGATACACATATGTCATCGTCATCGTCCCATCATCATCTCATCATCATCATCATCACATCTCATCACCCAAATTCATCTCATCATCCATCATCATCTTCTTTCTTCTTCTTCTTCTTTTTTCCCTCTTCTCTTCTTCTCTTCTTTTTTTTCTCTTTCTTTCTTCTTTTCTTCTTCTTCTTTACTTCTTCTTCTTCTTCATTATCCCCTTCTTCTTCTTATTATTATCTTACCGTCATTATCCATAATACCCATCCCCCTCCTCATCTTTTTTTGGATCACACTATTATCAGTAATATTATGGTTTGGGTTGTTGTTGTTGTTCTCATTTTGCTTTTTTGTATCATTTTTTTGTTTTTTACTTTGCCGTAACCGTTTTGCTCTGTCACAAACACTTGATAAAAATCTGTTAAAAAGCCGAGACCAACGATGCATACCGCTTGAACGCCCAGGTGAAATTAATTTCATCAGCTTTTTCCTTTTTTTGCAGTAATGGAAGGACATTTTTTTAAAATGGACATTCTACTTCGGCGAAAGCGTTTCCCCAGGCGCGGGGGATTGCAAAGGCGGCAGGAGCAAAATCACGGACAATAACAGAGCATTCTCTTGGCTCGTTTCAAAATTCAGCGAAAATTTTGAATCGTAGGCTTAAGCGATGAAGAGGGGCACTAAGGGAAATGTCGCTCAGCTTCCTGACAACGCATGATATTAAATATTTCGAACAAAAAGCAAAAAAAACCAAAATTAAAACAACACACCCCGCACAGATCATCTATATCTTCTATCTATCTATCTATCTATCTATCTATTTTATCTATCTATCTATCATCTATCATCTTCTATCTACCATCATTATTAAACTACTATCTATCATCTATCTATCTACTATCTATCAAAACTAGCTCTCTCTCTTTTTAATATGTATAATATATATATATAATATAAAAAATTAATATATATATATAAATATATGCGCGTGCGCAAATACACTCGCGTGCACTGGAACCCCTGCCTCCAAAAAAAACTTAGACACATACTTTCCACCTACATACCTCGTGTGTTTTTCTTTTTATTTTTTAAAATCTACCATAGTGATCGTTTTCCCCCTTCGCCTCACTTACGAAAACTTTTTGGTACACGTAGAGCAACACTTCCCCACACACATACACACACACACATCCCCCCCCCCCAACCCCTGCCCCATCCCCACTTTTGACACACTACCAACACCAACACCACCACCCCACCAACACCAAAACTTCTACCCCCATCAACAATCACCAAATCATCACCCCGGGGCATCAACATAGGTGCCCAACAAACAATTAACACCGTCCCAAACTGTGCTGACCCCTCATCATAGCACCCCTGTTTACACACCAAGGACGGTGTGGGTTGGAGGCTGGGAGAAGGGGTTCCACCTGACAGGTATTAAAGCTTGTGAGTGTAGGGGAAGGTTCTGATGTGTCGTATTTTCCCTAGGGAAAAAAAGCATGGATTTTTTTAGGTTTTACTCCATTGTGGGTGAGTTTTGATTTTTTTTTTTTTTTTTTTTACTGGGTTGCCTTTTTAAAGGTTTTTTGATTTTTTTTCTTTTTTCTTTTACATATGGTTTATTGACTCAAGCACTCACCACACCAAGCTAGGGTTAATTTATTCCATCTATTCATTTTTTATTAGCAGAATTCTTTTGATAAAAAAACAACACCATTTGATAGAAAAATAAAATTACGTGTGGGAGAAAAAAAAAAAAAAGGAGGTGCTACTTCTATGGCATAGGCTCTTACGGAAAAAAAAAGCCCAAATTTTAAGCAGGCATCTATCTTAATTAAAAGGTATGCACTGCATTGTTAACAAACTATAAAAACATACAATACAACACAACACAATACTGTACAATACACACCACAACACAACAAAATGAATACAAACAACAGAACACGTTTCTATATCTACAATAGATACTAAGATAAAATACAAAAAACCTAATAACGTCAAAATGGGATTCAATTTTTTCCCTCATCTCTTTCTGATCACCAAAAATGTGATCTTGATCTGACCTCACTTGATCATGGTGTCCCTTAAAATTCATGACAATTCCGTCCTTTAAAAGTCCCTTTGCTTCGTCCCTTGCTGTTGTTGCTTTGCTCTGGGATCAGCACAGTGAAATCAACACAATGAAATAATTCTGTCAATAGAACAACAACAGCACAACCTCACCTAATCTCATTGTTTTTCGATCATTCCAACTGAAACAGCTTGGACACAAATGACAATCATATTTACAATAAAAACATCTGATACACGCTTTTAAAAACCATGTTAAACTGCACCCTTTATTGCTAGCCGGTTTAGCACAAAAAAGGATATATTATGCAGAACCGCGCCCTGCCCTCCACTAACAGATCACACACACTATTATTTCACAAAAACGCCCAAACAATACACACTGCACGTAACAAATACACTTACAGCAACACACACACACACACACACAAAAACCAAAACACCCTGAAACAAAAAATACAGAACACACAAAAACACACACATACGGCACGCACGCAAAGCACACACACCACACGCTGCAGGGACAAACGCTCTGTTCTCTGTCTCTCTGTCTCTTTCGGTCTCTCCCTCTCTCTCTCTCTCTTCCCCCTCTCTCTCTCTCTCTCTCTCCCTCTTTCACTCTCTCAGATCAGCCATCACACCCTTTAGCAAGAAATACACTGGAATGCCAAAACTAACAAAAGACAAAAAAAATTTTAATGGGGGATGAAAAGAGGAAATTTAATTAGTTTTATAAAAATTTGGGGATTGA
>JASPKP010009585.1:2500-5000 GCA_030674155.1 Stramonita haemastoma
CTCTGTCTCTGTCTCTGTCTCTCTCTCTCTCTCCTCTCTCCTCTCTCTCTCTCTTACGCCTCTCTCTCTCTCTCTCTCTCTCTCTCTCTCTCTCTCTCTCTCTCTCTCTCTCTCTCTCCTCTCTCTCTCTCTCTCTCTCTCTCTCTCTCTCTCTCTCTCTCTCTCTCTCTCTCTCTCTCTCTCGCCGTTGTCAAGTCAGCGGTGTGTTGTCCCTGTTCTCTCTCCCTGTCTCCCTCTCTCTGCTGTCGCTAGAGAAGAAGACGATCACTCAGCAATGTCATCTGTCTGTGTTTGTCTCAGACCACTCATCCGCATTACACAGACGGAGAGAATGATAGGGGTAGGGGAGAGGAGAGGAGGAGAGAGAGAGGGAGGGGAGAGAGGGGGGACAGAGAGTGAGAGAGAGGAGGGGGACAGTGCGGAAGACAGACAATAACGGAATAACAAAAATGTAAATACAGAAAAACAGACAGACAGACAGACACAGACATAGACACAGAGAGGGGCAAATAAGCAGACAGATGGACAGAGAGAGAGAGAGGGAGGGAGAGAGAGAGGGGGGGAGAAGATATTGAGAGAGAGACATAGACAGAGAGACAGAGACAGAGAGACAGAGACAGAGAAACACACACACAAACACACACACATGCGCGCGCACACACACAATATTGCGCACATATTAAATCCTGTTTCCGCTTTTTAAAAGAGTAGGCCTTTGTGTGCCGGTGGGAACGTATGACAAATTTGACAAAACTGCATACACACGGGAATGGATGTAGAAACAAAACAAAACATGATTGCTTATTCCATATCCTCGATAAAAAAAAGAATAAATAAATACACACATACGAGTAAGCAAAGCAGTGGCAGGAATATTTAAGGTACACAGACAAAGAGAAAAGGAAAAAGAAAGAGACGGAGATTAAAAGAGAGAGAGAGAGAGAGAGAGAGAGAGAGAGAGAGAGAGAGAGAGAGAGAGAGAGAGAGAGAGAGAGAGAGAGAGAGAGAGAGAGAGAGAGAGAGAGAGAGAGAGAGAGAGAGAGAGAGAGAGAGAGAGAGAGAGAGAGAGAGAACAAAGGAACAACCGACAAAAGTTGTCACTACAATGGAAGACGAGCTGAAGAAGAAGAAGAAGAAAAAAAACTTAAACAAGAGAGGAGGGGAGAGATAAGAATGGAAAGGTGAATAGTATGGGGTTAGGGGGGTAGGGGTCAGGTGATGGGAGGTGTGGAGGGGGGTGGGGGTTGGGAGGAGCAAATAACAGTCTAAAAATGTTTGATTGTTATCAGGACGTGACAGTGAAGTAGGTCGCCTCCTTATCTCTACACTGTGCTTGCGTACGGGTATCACGAGCCCACACTCAATGACTGTCAATATGCATGGCTGTGTGGTATGGGTGTTGTGTGGTTGTGGTTGTGGTTGTGGTGTGGTTGTGGTTGTGGTGTGGTTGTGGTTGTGGTTTGTGGTGTGTTAGGTTGTGGTTGTGGTTGTAGTGTGGTGTGGTGTGGTGTGGTGTGGTGTGGTTGTGGTTGTAGTGTGGTGTGGTTGTGGTGTGGTTAGGTTGTGGTGTGGTTTGGTGTGGTGCGGTGTGGTGTGGTTGAGGTCGTGGTGTGGTGTGGTGTGGTGTGGTGTGGTGTGGTTGTGGTGTGGTTGTGGTTGTGGTGTGGTGTGGTTGTGGTGTGGTTGTGGTGTTGTTGTGGTTGTGGTTATGGTATGGTGTGGTTGTGGTGTGGTGTGGTGTGGTGTGGTGTGGTGTAGCGTGGTGCGGTGTAGTTTGGTGGGGTGTGATGTGGTGTGGTTTTGTGTGATGTGGTGTAGGGATGGATGGTGGTGCATTGTAGTGTGATAAGGGTTACAAAAACAAATGTTTTGTCATCTTCTTCTTGTTCAAAAGCACAGACAGCAACCATTGTTGTATGTCACATGAGTGGAAATATTTTACTCTGCCATTAAGTGCCTGACAAGTCAGGCTAAATGCATCCAGCTTTTTGGCATAGGAGAGAACTGTTATCTTTTAAGTTTTTCTGGAAAAAAGGCAGGAGAATGGACGAAGAGGGCGGGGAAAATAGACAGGAAGGAGGTGACTGGAAAAGAAAGGAACAAGACAGAAACAAAGAGAAGCATAGAAAAGGTGGGAATTTCTAGCACAGTTTCCAGAAAGGCGGAGCTGCATGCTGTTTATACTGACAGTCCCCCAGCATCCTCACAGGGGGAAAAGAACATCTTTCTGCTGGGGAATATCACACTCTTAGAATGGTACTTTTGTCATTTGGCCCATTATCCATTTTGCTAAAGAACAGTTGATTTGAATTTTTTTTTTGCTTCGTGAAGCCGTTACTATTTTGTGAAGAACAAATATATACCACTTTAAGTCACGGCACATTTCTCTGCGTGAAATTGGGGCTGCTCTCCCCGGGGAGAGCCCGTCGCCACAAGAGCAGCGCCACCCATTATTTTTTGTCTTTTCCTGCATGCAACTGTATTTGTTTTCCTATCGTAG
>JASPKP010009586.1:0-5000 GCA_030674155.1 Stramonita haemastoma
GGGAGGGGGGCTGTGGGTCGTTTTATTTTTTGGGTTGTTTTTTTGTGTGTTTTTTTACATTTAGCTTTTTTTCTCCTCTTTTAGTGCTGCTTTTATTTGTTTCGTTTCTTCTTTCTTTTTTTTGTTCTTTTTTTTTCATTTCTTTTTTTTTCTGTCTTTCTTTCTCTTTCTTTCTTTCCTTCTTTCTTTCTTCTTGCGCGTGTGGTGGTGGTGGTGGTGTGTGTGTGTGTGTGTGTGTGTTGTGTGCGTGCGTGCGTGATTGTGTGTGCGTGCGTGCGTGTGTGCGTGATTGTGTGTGCGTGATTGTGTGTGCATGTGTTTGTGTGTGCGTGCGTGTGTGTGTATGTGTGCATGTGTATGTGAGTGTGTGCATGTGTGTGTGAGTGTGTGTGTGTGTGTGATCAAGAGGGAGGGGGAGGGAGGAGGGATGGATGGATATAATGGGGGTCTTTTCTAATCACTAGTCGGTTTCGGGTTTTTACTTTCTTTGTGATTTTAATCTCCCTGTGGCGACTCCGACACCTCATAAAAACGTGTTGGCTGTTTACATAATTCTGTGTGGTGTGTGTGTGTGTGTGTGTGTGTGTGTGTGTGTGTGTGTGTGTGTGTGTGTGTGTGTGTGTGTGTGTGTGTGTCTTTTCATGCACGTATAAGAAGGTGTTGTGTGAGAAGAGAGAAAGAAAAAAAAGAGAGAGAAGAAGAAAGAAGAAGAGAGAAGAGGAAGAAGAAAGAGGGAGAGAGATGAGGAGAACAACAGACACAGAAGACATGATAGATACAACAGACGACAGCAGCAGGAATACACAAGACAAAGAAAAAGAGATAGAACACAAACAGAGACTAGAGGAAGACAGAGTCAAGAAAATCAAAATAGACGAGAAGACAAAGAGACAGAGACGACAAAGCAGAGAGAGAGAGAAGAGACATAGAGAAAGACAGAGAGAGCAGAGAGAAAAGGAGAGAAGAGAGAAACAGGAGAGAAGAGAACAGAGAGAGGGGATAGGGTCGGTAGTTACACATTCGCCTAAAACAGCCTTCTTGTACAAAGAAAAGGTTAGAATAGATAGAGGTACAGATATGCAATTCAGAAAGAAAAAGACAAGAAAGAAAGAGATAGAAAGAAAGAAGAAAGAAAGAGAAGAAAGAAGAAAGAAAAAAGAGAAAGAGAGAAAGAAAGAAGGAAGACAAATATGGACGGAATAGGGAGAAAGAAGAGAAGGACAAAAGATAAAGAAAGAAAAAATAAAAGAAAAAAGAAGAGAAGAAGAGAAGAGGAGAGAAGGAAGAAGACAGAAGAGAGCAGAGAAGAGAGAGGGCGGACGAGACGAGGAACGGATAGAGGAGAAGAGGGCAGAGAAGAAAGAGCAAGAAGAGAAAAGGAGAGAAGCAGAAAGAGAAACAGGAAGAAGAGTATCACATAAGAAGAAGAAAGAAAAGGAAAAGAAAGAGGGAGAAAGAAGAAAGAAGATCGAAAAAGAGTAACAAAAACATTAAAGAATAAAACAACAGCACACGATAAAATAAAACACGGTAAAATATATAAGAATTGACAAAGCATATAGAAAGAAAGAAAGAAAGAAAGAAAGAAAGAAAGAAAGAAAGAAAGAAAGAAAGAAAGAAAGAAGAAAGAAGAAAGAAAGAAAGAAGAAAGAAAGAAAGAATGGAGAAAAAGAAAGAGAAGACAGAAAATAAAGAAGAAAAAAATAAAAGAAAAAAGAAGAAGAGAGAGAAAGAGAAGGAAGAGAGAGAGAGAGAGAGAGAGAAGAGAAGAGAGGAGGGGGGGGGACAGACGGACGGGACGGACGGGACGGGGGGCGCAGAGGCAACAAGCACAAGAAAGAGAAAAGGAGGGAGAAAGCAGTAAAGGAGTACAGAAATATTTCTTTTAAATATTGAAAGAAAGAAGGAAGGATAGAAAGAAAGAAAGAAAGAAGAAAGAAAGAAAGAAAGAAAGAAAGAAAGAAAGAAAGAAAGAAAGAAAGAAAGAAAAAAGAAAGAAAGAAAGAAGAAAAAAGAAGTATCCAAACAAATTGGAAAAGAAAAAATAAACACAAAAGGCAACACAAAAATGAAAAACGGGAACAAAAGTATTAAAAGAAAGAAGAAAGAAAGAAAGAAAAAAGAAAGAAAGAAGAAAGAAAGAAAGAAAGAGAAAAAAAGAAAGAAAGAAAGAAAAAAGAAAGAAAAAAAAAGAAAGAAAAAAGAAAGAAAGAAAGAAAGAACACAAAACTAAAAAACGACCGAAAATATATAAAACTTGGACAAAACCTGATAGAACTGACTTCTGCGTTCATGGTCCCTTCCATTATCATCATTGGGAAGGAGGAGGCTGGGGAGGGGAGGGGGGCAAGGGAGGAGGGAGAGGGGAATGGTACCCCACTATTTTCTTTTCATTTCTTCTTCACCGAAGTCAATGGTAAGGATGATACGACAGATGATTTCACGCCAGGAGGTCAAAATACACGGGGGAGGGGTCTGTTCAGGCGTAAAGCTGGGTCCAAAAGTTTGGTTTTTCTCTGTTGAGTAGGTTTTTTTGTTTTGCTTTGTTTTTGTTTTTTACTTGCCGGTGTTGAGAAATTCAAGTGCTACCCCCTCCACTTTTTTTTCTAAATTTGATATAATTATGGGTGTTTTGATATGTGCTTAGGTCTTTTTTTCGTCTTTCTGTTGTTGTTGTTTTTATAATTATTCTTTTTGGTTGCTTGGTTGGTTGGTTGAATGGTTGGTTGACTGGTTTGTTTGCATTTTACGTTGTCTTCGCATACAGATACGCTTGCAGTAGTGTGCATATTATGCGTGCAAGTTCGCGCACACGCGCTCGCGAGTGCGTTTGTGTGTGCGCGCGCGCGCGTGCGTGTGTGTGTGTGTGTGTGTATGTGTGTGTGTGTGTGTGTGTGTGTGTGTGTGTGTGTGTGTGTGTGTGTGTGTGTGTGTGTGTGTGTGTGTGTGTGTGTGTGTATGTCTGCCTGTCTATCTGTCGGTCGGTCGGTCTTTCTGTATGTCTGTCTGTCATGCCTTTGCATTTCCGTAACCAACCAAAAGCTGACATGAATTACAGGATCTTTAACGTGTATATTTGATCTTCTGCATGTGTATATTATGTACCTATACACAGGAAGGGTGTTAAACTACAGCCAGTGAGTGGGTTCCTTGTTGTTGTTGTTTTTAGATTGAGGATGTTGGATGTTTGAAGGAATGAGGGTAATCATGCTAAACTCTAGGTGACTTATTGGAGTTGTTGAAACTCATTATAAGGTGACAGCCCTTATATTGTCTTCGAGGTTGGTGGGGTTATAATCCACATGAAATTAAATAATAAAAATGAGAGGTGTAAAATAGCTTTGTTTCTGCACACCAATTTCAGTCACGGCAGATTTCTCTGCATGATTTTGATTTATTTGATTTAGTTTTTTTATGTCGAGGATAATGGAATAAGCACTCTTGTGCTTTTTTACATCCATTCCCCGTGTGTATGCAGTTTTGTAAATGTCATCTGTTCCCACCGGCACGCGATGGCCTACTCTTACGAAAAGCGGAACAGGATTTAACGTGTGCGCAAGATGTTCTGCGTGCGTTCGCACACGGGGCCTCGGTTTAAAGTCTCATCCGAAGGACTTTTGGCGAGAGTGGAGTCAGCACTGATGTTAACTCCAGGAGAAAAATCTCCTCGACCGGAATCGAACTTGAGTCGTCCAATTGCCAATGCAATGTTCTGACCACTAGGCTATCCGTCCCCCCATGAAATTCGGGGAGAGCGTGTTGCCATGAGTGCAGTACCCCCCATTATTTGTTTTCTGTCTCTGTATGTATTTGTTTCCCTATTAGAGTGGTCTTTTTCTAAAGAATTTTGCCAGGAACAACTCTCTCGTTGCCGTGCGTTCTTTTACGTGCGCGAAGTGCGTGTTACACACAGGATCACCTCGGTCTTTCGTCTCATCTGAAAGACTAGAACCCAGACCACGGGAGTAAAAAAAAAATTAAAAAAATCAGGCACAAACAAGAATCAAGCCACCACACACTTCAAACCCGGACTTTTTGCTGTCTATGAAGAAAAAGAGGCAGACCAAGGAAGAGATGGGAGGACAACATCAGCGAATGGACAGGCCTAGAACTCAACAAAATATTTTGACAAAGGCAGAACAGAGAGAGGAATGGAGGGAACTGGTTGTCAAGTCTTCGGGGTTCCTCCACGGTCGCCAGACTAAGGGATACGTAGATAGATAGATAGATAGACAGACAGACAGACAGACAGACAGACAGACAGACAGACAGACAGACAGACAGACAGACAGACAGACAGACAGACAGACAGACAGACAGACAGACAGACAGATAGATAGATAGATAGATAGATAGATAGATAGATAGATAGATAGATAGATAGATAGATAGATAGATAGATAGATAGATAGATAGATAGATAGATAGATAGATAGATAGATAGATAGATAGATAGATAGATAGATAGATAGATAAACAGATAGATAAACAGATAGATAAACAGATAGGTAAACAGATAGATAGAAAGAAGTGTTACCTGTAGCCGACCAATCCACAGAACATAAAAAGGAGGGGGGGGTCACTTGTAGACCTTACACCGGGCTTCTCTGCTGTAGGTAGATAGGTAGGCAGGTAGGTTTGTAGGTAGGTAGGTAGGAGGGGATGTTGGGGTCCTTGATTTCTCAGGTGTAAAACATCAGAGGAGTAAACAAGGTATTGGCTTTTCCCGTCAACCGTGACATCCCAAAGCCGGTAGACTGGACACATCTTTTGTCTGTATAGGCTGACTTTTGGATGGTCAAGGGGGAAGGGTGAGAGTTGAGGGGTGGGTGGTTGGGACGGTTGTGGTGGTGGTGTGGCGGTGGTGGTGGTGGTGGTGGTGGTGGTGGTGGTGGTGGTGGTGGTGGTGGTGGTGGTGGTGGTGGTGGTGGTGGTCTCCTGATTATTTCTGTATATGTGTTTAAAAGAAACTAAAAAAAACAAACAAACGTGGGAACTAT
>JASPKP010009587.1:0-5000 GCA_030674155.1 Stramonita haemastoma
AACAAAACAAAACCCTCTTTCCTTTTTCCCTCCCCCCCTCCCTCCCCCCCCTCGTGTATTTGTGTGGTACCCTTAAATAAGTCCTACATTGATGTGTGCACACAGCAAAAATAGAGAGAGAGAGAGAGAGAGAGAGAGAAGAGGGAGAGAGAGAGAGAGAGAGAGAGAGAGAAAAGGAGAGAGAGAAAAGAGAGGAGAGAGAGAGAGAGAGAGACAGACAGACAGACAACAGACAGACAGCCAACAGACAGACGACAGACAGAAACGACAGACGGACACACACACATACACACACACGCACACAACAACAGAAAAACAGACAAACAGACACACACAGAGAAGCAGAGGCCTAGTGACAGACACAGACAGAGAGAAAGAAAGTACAAAGAAAGGGGGATCTCTAATCTGAAGACTGAAAAATTTTGAGAAATACAGTGTAAGTAAGCCGCACGCACGAAACGCACGCCAACACACACACCACACACACACACACACCACACACACACACACACACACCACACAACACACACAACACACACATACACAAACACACAGATACACACAGACGACAACACCAAACACACACACACACACTAACATTACAGCGGGTTTTAAAAAACCTTTTTCCATGGATTTAAAATTTTCACATCAGTCTAATATTTAATGTCCGGGGAAATTTAGTTGAAATTTTGGCAAGGTTTTATGGCTTCCTTTCAAAGCATTTTTACAAGACGGGCAGACGGAGAGAGACGAGAACGAGAACGAGCGAGCGAGCGAGCGGGAGAGAAAAAGAGAGAGAAGAGAGAGAGAGAGAGAGAGAGAGGAGAGAGGAGGAAGAGAAGAAGGAAGAAGGAGAAGAGAGAAGAGAAGAGAGAGAGAGAGAGGAGAGAGAGAGAGAGAAAGAAAGAAAGAGAGACACAGAGGAGAAGAGAGAGAGAGAGAGAGGAAAAGAGAGAGAAGAGAGAGAGAGAGAGAGAGAGAGAGAGAAGAGAAAAAACAGATAACAACAGACGACACAGACAAGAAGACAGAGAGAGAGAGAGAGAGAGAAGAGAGAGAGAGAGAGAGAGAGAGAGAAGAGAGAGAGGAGACAGACAACAGACAGAAGACAGACAGACAGACAAACACAGACACACAACAACACAACACACGACAACAGACAAAAACAACACACAGATAACAAACAGACACCCCGACCACAAGGGACACACAGACACACAGACACACAACGGACACCAGACACACAGAACACAACACACAGACACACAGATAGAACACAGACACACAGATAACACACAACCACAACACACAGACACACAGACACCAGACAAACAGACAACAACACACGACGGACACACAACACACAGAAAACCCATAGACACAGAGACCCCAATATCATAAAAAAAAAAAAAGGTTTAAAAGGGGCACAGGAAACAATCAATGCCCCCAAGTTATGTACATAAAAAACAAGCAATTTCCCGTTCCTTCAGCAGAATTAAAATCCCGGAAACGTTTGATTGTTGAGATTTTTCTTTGATTTTTTTTAGAAAAAATTAAGGATTGAAAAATTAATTAAAATTTTGGGGAAAAGGGGTTCCCCCGGGGGAGAGCGCGTCGCCACAAGCGCAGCGCCAACCCATCTTTTTTTTTTTTTCATTTTCCTGTTTGCAACTATATATGTTTCCCTATCAGGGGGGGGCTTTTTTTTTTTTCCTTTTTTTAACATATTTTTTTAAAAGAATTTTGCCGGGGACAACCCCCTTTTTTGCCGTGGGTTTTCTTTACTGCGCTAAATATGATGTGCAACACACGGCCCTGGGTTTTATCGTTCTTTTTCTGAAAGATTAGCGCCCAGACCGCCACTCAGGGTTTAAGGGTGGGGGAAAATTTTGGGCCCAAAGGGAAAATTCAACCACTCACACCCCCGACCCGGACATTCGCTTTCTAGGCAGGCGCGTTACCTCAACCACCGATTCATCCAAACCCGAAACCCCTCTTTCACCTTTTTCTTGCCAAATTTTTTGCCTTTTTGCCAACCCCATCTTTCCCCCCCAAAAAGAAAAGTATTGTTTTACAAAATGTGTTTTTTTAAAATTTTTTTTTTTTTAAATTTTTAAAAAAAAAAAAGATGGAAAGGTTTTTTGGGAAAATTTGATAGATTTTAAAAGTTTTTGAGTTGTTTGTTAGTAAAAAATTATTCTTTTTTTTTTGTGTTCCAGAAATCAAAGTTTTTGGGGTGTTGGGGGGTTTTTTTTTTTTTTGTTGTTTTGAAAATGGTGTGGGGGTTCTTTTAAGGGGGGTTTTGTTTTGGGGTTAAATTTTGAAAAAAAAGGAAAAAAAAAGAAGGGGGGAAAAAAAGGGGGTGGGGGAGGGGGGGAGAAAAATGTTGTTTTATGTCTTTCCGTTTGTGAATTTTTTTAATTAATTTTTTTTTTTTTTTTTAAATTTTTTTTTGGTTTTCGGGGTTTTTGCCCTGTTGGGTTTTTTCCCGTTTTTTTCTGTTTTTCCCATTTTTTTTTTGGTTTTGTTTTTCCTATCAATTTTCTTTTTTTTTTTTTTGTTTCCCCCAGCCCCCCTTATCTCTTTTTTTTTTTCCCCCTTCCTAAATCTCTCTCCCTTTCACCCCCTAAAATTCTCTCCCCCCCTTTTCCCCTTTCCCCCCATCTCCCCTCCTCATCCCCCCATCCCCTTCCCCCTCTCTTTTTCCTCTCCCCCCACCCCCTTTCCCCCTCTCCTCCTCTCCCCCCGCCCCTCTCTCCCCCCTTTCTCCCCCTCTCTCTCTCTCCTTCTTGTCTGTCTGTCTTTTCTGTCTAGTCTCTCCCAACCTTTCTCCCGCGCTCCCCTCCGTCCCCGTCCCCCCCCCCTCTCTCCATCCTTCTCTCTCTACTCTCACTCTAAGCGCTCGTAAAATAACCCGCGGCAACAAGGGGGTTTCCCTTGAAAATTCGGGGAAAAAGTCACTCGGTAGGGAAAAAAAAAACATTTGCAGACGGGAAAAGAAGCAAATAAAATAATGGTGGCACTGCTCTTGGGCACGCGCGTCCCCGGGGGGGAGAGCACCCCAATTTTTCGCAAAAAACTGTCGGACTTGCCAAAGTGGGATCACAAAAAAAAATTTAAAAAAAAAAACACTGTCACAAATAAGCCCAAACTAAAACCAAACACAACACAAACAACAACAAAACAACAACAACAAAACCCCCGAAGATTCAAGCTTCTCCGCTAAAACCCAAAGATTTGACATTTTGTATTTAATTGCCCTTCAGGGTGATAAAGTTTTTTGACTTACTTAACTGACTTGACTCATTCCCCTTTTGCGTCAGCAATCGGGGGAGAAGATAAAATTTCAACTGGCACGTGATAGTAAAAAACAGGCTGACACCAAAAAAGACAACTTTCTGCATGGGTGAAAAATGCCCTTTAACACATCCCACACGCGGACTGCATAAATTTTTCTACAAAAATACAGAAGGGGGGGGGGGGGAGGAAACAATGACAGATTTTTCCTTTCTTTTTCCCCACTTTAAGCTAAAACAACGGGGTTATCAGAAAGTTATCATTTAATATCATTTTGAGTTTTGGGGGCAGGGGGGGTGGGGGGTGGAAAATCATCGGGTTTAAAAAAACCCAGTTAACTTTTTTTGGCAGTCCTGCGCAAGAAAATTTTCACCCATATTTTTTACTTGACAACCTCTTCTTCTTTTTCTTAAGGGGGGGAATTTTGGTTAACAAACGAAGACAAAACAACTTTGTGTTTTACCGGGGACCATGTACAAAGAACGGAAGTGGGTTTTTTATATAAAAAAGTGAAAATTTAAAAAAGTTTTTTATTTATTTTTTTTTTTTTTTAAGAAAATTTTGATAAAATTTTTTATAAAGAAAAGGATTTAAAAAAATGTAAATTTTTATAACCCTTTTTTAAAAAGGGGTTTTTAAGGGTAGGTTTTTAAAATATTGACCCCTTTGGGCTGAACTCCTGGGTTCAGCCCCCACCCACGTGCCCACTCCTGGAAAATTTTTTGGGGGGTTAAATAGAAGATTCGTGAAAAGTTTGGGGAAAGGACTTAAAAATTTTGGGCTGTCTGCCAACAAACAGAACACTTTAAACTCTACCCGGATTGAATCCCGTTCAAAAAGATTTCCCCCCCCTGGGGTTAACACCAGTGCGACTAAACCCCCCCCCCCCCCCCCCCCCCCCGAAAAGTCCTTTGGGTTCGACTATAAACTGAGGTCTTGTTGCGAACGCACGCAGAACATCTTTTCGCGCACGTTTTATTCCCTTTTTGGAAATAAGCCATTTGGGGTACCGCTGGGGAAAGATGGCAAAATTTACAAAAAGGATACTCCGGGGGTTGGAAAATAAAAAAATAATAATAAAAAACACATAGGTTATTCTATTAAAACCTTTTAAAAAAAAAGAATGGGGAAAAAACAACAAACCAAAAAAAAAGTACATATTAAAAATTAAGCAGCGTCGAGGGGGGTTAAATGGTGGTAACCGTTTGTGCGCCCTGGCTACAATTCAGTCCCCCCAGTTTTTCCCAACTTTAAAAGGGGCCTGCTCTCTTTAGGGGCAAAAGGTAAAGCAGCGAGGGAGAAATGGGGGACTGCCCTCAATATGCTGGCCCCTAGAGAACTTTTAGGTCTCTATGCCCACTCCCCTACGCCACACAGGTTATGGAACCCCCCTTTACCTTTACATATGTCAAAAACTGCTTTTTGGAAGAACTGCCATTGCGTGAGGTAACAACGGATGACAAAACTAGCACCCCCGACCACCCCCCACGGCTAGGGATGGGTAACAGTTTCGGCACAAAGGGGACGAACTCGGCTTGTCGCTTTCTGGACAGGTGTGTTTATACCTCTAGACCACCACTCCACCTTCTTTATACTGTTTTCAGCTTTTATAAATGAAAAGGAGTAAACATCTTTAAATCTGCCATGAGATTGCAAAACCCGTTGGGCCCATAACTTTCCCCTTTATCCATCAACCACGATTG
>JASPKP010009589.1:0-10189 GCA_030674155.1 Stramonita haemastoma
GCGCACAGATGTAAAAATAGCCATACAGTCTTTTTTTCATTTCCCCAAGTCATTCCTTTTCAAAGTTTCCTTTAAATGTTTTTTTTTTTGTTTTGACTCATTGAGGGTTCACTATCTTTACTACTTGAATTAGTACTTTTATTTTCTGTTGATTGGTTTTATACTATCTAGAAATATAATATATTATATAAAGGCAGAATCCATTTATTTTTTAAATTTTGATTTATAAGAAAAGGATAAAGAAGTCGACACTGGTAAAAGTAGAATTGTGTTATATAGTAGGTAATTTTTAACCGTCAGTGACTTTACAGAAATATGTGACACATCTACATTGATAGATACCGTCCCCAATACCACAGTTCTGATACTAATGAAATGTTTATTTCCCTATGTGTGTCAGGTTATTTCAGTCATCACTCTTTTTGTTTCTTTTTTCTTGTTATCAGATTTTTTTTAAAACCCTTTGGCAGTTTTGCCTTTTGAATGGAAGAAACAAATTCTTTTTACGCTAATAACATTTTTTTTTGCTGGTTTTATTTTTCTTTTTTTACTTTGTAGTTTATTACTTTTATTTTTATTTATTGTTTTTTTTTTCATTTATTTTTTATTTCCCTGAAATGCTGACACAAAGATGGAAGTCAACTGAGCAAGCTGGGGTCCATTTTTCTGGCTACTGGTAAAGGTCGTCGTCCAAAGGTGCCTGTTTGTAGAGATTTCCAATCATCTGCTGATTCAGTTATTGGTACTGAAGCAAGAGGGTGGGAAGAGATTATGATGAAACAGCTTCATTTCTCAGTCAACTCATTCCCGATGCTAAACTTTCAAGGTTGCAATATCTTGTCATAAAGGCAGAAGAAAATGTACAACTTCTTCACGATAAGTCACAGAGAGATAGATTTCTGTCTGAGCCAGTTCATGTTGAACAGCTGGGTCCACATGTTGCTTGCACATTTTGATAAAATTTGATGTTTCATATAAACATTTCTCTAGAATGTTCGCCACATTTTGGGGCACTTGGTGGCCATTTTGATTCCAAAATTACATTATGTAATAGATGAACAAATTCAACAAATGCATTTTTAATAGCATATAAAACCATGTTTTAACATCACCAAATTTCAAGTCAGTATCTCTACAGGTTCAAAAGTTATTGACAAAAAATCTACTGTGTACTGTATTTTGGTCCATCGCAGGGCATTTAAGGTTTTTTAGCAAAATCACAACCCAATATTTGAAACATTTGGTCTAGTACAGCTCTAGAAAAAATTGGGCATAGTCTATATGAACATATCTTTTGAACAATGTAAAAAAGTAACCATAAGATGCCATCTTATCCTTCCTGTTGGACCTCAAACATGGCCAATCGTGCAATTTGAACTGACTGCCAATCACACGATTAGGCATTTTCAACATAGTATATCTTTTTTTTTTTCCCTTCAAGATAGAGAGTTGATGTTTCTTTTAGGGATTATCAGTGTTACAGACAATGTATATGTGCAGGAATGTGATTACAGTGCTTTGCACAATAGGCCCTTTCAAAGTATGGCTTTCATATTATGAAAACACCCGAAATGTTATGTCATCTTTGGACATCAATAACTTTTGAAAGAATAAAGATAGAGACTGAATTTTTTTTATTGTGTTTCTTTTAAAAGTTCTTTTAAAAATACCAGTTTCATGCATGTATATGCTTAAAAAAAAAAATTGGCTGCCCCTACCTACTTTAACCCCATCATTTTCATCTCCACCCTATCATTGTTTGATTAATCTTTGGATCTATCGGACTGATTCTAGGTTGATTTTGTTTTTGGGACTGGACAATTATTTTTTTTTTTTTCAATTGAAATTTCAGTAAATTGGTGATTTTTATTGTTTTTGTTGATGTAGTTGGTTTTTGTGAAAAATGTGTAAACCCCAAAAATTGCCGGTTCTGGAAGTTAATTGAATAATGGGGTTGTTGGTTTACATTCGTAGTGCATTTGTGTGGCTGCGATGAGTTAGGTAATTAAAATTTCACTCACCTATTTCCTCCCCTTTTATTTCTTTTTTTCCCTTTTTTTTCTATACCCCTTATTATCCCCCCCTTTATCCCCCCCAGGATAGTAGTCGAGCCCTACTCCTCTAAGGGGTACTGAAGAGAATATGAATTATCATGACTCTAGAAATTTTCCCGTACGAGTTAGGTGGAACGGGAATTTAGAGGGCCACCTAGATAAATTCCCGTGAGGACCCTCTAATTTTTATCCTTAAAACAAATAAGATTGAAAATTTGTAAATCATTTTCTCACCCGGGCCTCCCGGGAAACTAAAGGTGGAGTGTAACCAGAAGAACGGAAACCCAAGATAATCTGGCGACCAACGGGGACCACGAGGGATTCGTCATGTTAAAGTTACACCATGTGCGGATCACTTAACGACGGCCCCAGATCTTTTTTTTTCATATTGCTCAAGGTAAAATTTACTGTTTTTTTGGGGGGTCCGCGGTTTAAACTGACTTACAAACAAAAAGAAATATGGCAAAAACTTGGAAGGGATGAAGGCTATTTGTTTTAAATTTATTTTTTTTATAGCGAGGAAAAGGGGAATAAGCACTCGTGCTTTTTTTAATCCAGCCCCCGTGTGTATGCACTTTTGAAAAAAATGTCATCTGTTCCCACCGGCACACGTGGCCTCCTCTTACAAAAAGCGGAACGGGGTTTTAAAAAAAAGGGTGCGCAAATTTTTCGCGTGCTTTTTCACACAGGGGGGCCCGGGTTTAAAAAAGTCTCACCGAAGGACTTTTGGGGAGAGGGGGATCAGCACTGATGTTAACCCGGGAGAAAAATCCCCCTCGCCCCGAATCAAAACCCGGTCGTCAGATTGCCAGCGCAATTTCTGACCATTTAGGTATCCGCCCCCCCCAAGTATATAAGTAGATGCAAGGGCCTTTACTAACTCGTATCGGACAGACACCCCACTGTTTTTTTTTTTTTAATAGTTAAATCAACAATTTTTCTGATCACTGGCACTAGGAAAAAATAGAACTTTTTTAAAAGGCTATATAAACATGCTAAAACGCTTTGAGAAATTAATCTTGAAAAGTGATTTTTAAAAATGTTTTAACCCTTAGGTTCGAGCAAAAAATAAAAAATTAAAAAAAGGGGAATGTGTCGATCTGAACTGCATAAACATAACTGCATACACAGGGGGAACTGGTTTAATACCCAGTAAGGATGTTGAATTCGGTGTTAATGTGCAAGTTCTTCTAATCTAATTTTTTTATCGCTGTTTTATTGATTTGTTATTTTTCATATTTTTTTGGATGGAATGTGATTTTTTTAAAAACTATATATGAAAAAAACTCACAAAGAACATAATGTAATGTAGAAAAAAATTCATTTAAATTACACAATTTTAGATTGTGGGAAACACACAAAAAAACTTTTTACCGTAAAAAAAAGTTACCCACATTTAAAAATTTATATGAATAACATGCAAAAAATAGTGAAAGGGAAAAACAAGAGAAATTCAAGTGATGATACCCTGGTGTTTTACATGATAATAATAATAAAAAAATAATAATAATTAAAATTTTTTTTTTTAATTACTAGTTTTAAAAAAAATACTACAACACAAATTTTCCCCTCTCGAAACATTTTAGGATTTTCGTTTGGAAACCCCTTTATCAAGAAAAATTTTTAAATTTCCAAACTCAGTTTTCAATTTTAATTACTAAAAAATTATAGCTCATAAAAAACTTTAAAAACGCCTCGGGGGAAAAGGGGAGAGAGAGAGATTTGATTTTTATTTGATTTGATTTGACTTATTCTTTTATATCGAGGAAAAAGGGAAAAATTTACTCTTGTCTTTTTTAAAAACCGTCCCCATAACAGTTTTTGTAAATTCATCTGTTCCCGACACCGATTGGGTACCTTATGAAAAACGGAACAGGAATTTAAAGGCCACAAGATGTTTTTGCAATTTGCCCCGCCTTGGGGCTTTTTGGTTTATAGTCTCACCCGAAGTTTTTGGGGGGAGTGGATCACACTGATTAAACTCCCGGAGAAAAAACGCCTCGACCGGAAACGAACCCGTGTTCAAATTGCCCCCGCGCAATTTCGACCAAAGGTATCTGCCCCCAAAAAGTAAAATGTGTCAAAGTCAGATCAAAGTCAAATTTTTATTTTTAGTGGTACATTGAATTTAAACATTGATTTGTTGTTTTTTTCATCAAGAAAGGGGATTAAGTTTAATGCTTCAGGGTTGTGAATGGGCAAACATGTGCTTTTGTGCATTTTTTTTTTTTTTAAATATAATATGGGATAGCCCCTGTGTGTGTAAAGGTTTGTGGGTTTTTCATCCTTTTTTTGTGCATGGATAGACTAGGATTGATGGAATGAATGATTAAAATTTAAAAAGGGTGATGAAAATTGTTTTATGAATGGTCAACTGTAAATTGTTTTTTAAATCACTGCTTTTTGGAAAGAATGATTAAAATCTTTAATTGCTAATTTAAAAATTATCAAACTTTTAAGTTGAGTTTCATAGTTTTACCAAACACCAAGATATTTTTTTCTAGCTTTCTCTAAAAAAATTTTTCAGAATTTTTATTAAATCCCTCTGGATGTGTTGTGTGTGTGTTTTGGTTTGGCGCTTGGGGTTTTGGGGTGTGTGCATGTTGTGTGGGGTGTAATTGTTTTAAAATGTAATTGTTAAAAAAAAAAAAAAAAAAAAAAAAAATTTTTTTAAAAAAAAAAAAAAAAAATTTATTTGTTTTGTTTTTTTCATCAAGCCCTCTCCTCACTCACTCACTCAGTCCCATGCCCAAAGGAGTGGGGGGACTGAGAGAAGGCAACGGAGATTTTTTTTTTTCCGCTTCACATCCTGTGTGGCTGTAGGAGGGTTGCCGGGGGGGTTTGGGGAGTCCAGTTTTTTTGATGTTGTCAACCCATGATTTCTTTTGGGGGCCTCTTCTTCTCTTTGCCCCGCTGTTCCTTGGGAAGATGGTTTTTTGCTAGGGTTTGTGTCTTGTGGTTGTGACCAAAAACCACATCACTTTCCCCTATAAGCCACATTATGGAAAAAAATGTGTGTGCTGTGTTTGTGTTTTGACGTGCATGTGTGTCTTAATGTGGCATGGGTGTGCACCCAAAAAATTTAAAGCACTGAAACTGTACGTTGTAAAAGGCTTTCTATCTACATTTTAGTTGTTTCCAAGGGGAAATGCATTGATCTTGTTTGGTGCTTAACTTATGTGTAAAAACTCGTGATGAAATTTCTTCTTATACAGTTTAAACATTCTTTAAATGTTTAATTGGTTGTGCGACCTATGTTTAAAAACAATACATACATCTTTGAGAAATAAGATTTCAATTTCAAAAACTGATATCATCACCAACTTTTTTCCCCTTTTCTTTTAAACTGGTGTCAGTATTTTAATTCATTTATAATTTAAATTACTACAGTCAGATTACCTTGAAAAATATAGGGGTTTGTCACAATTAAAAAAAGTGTTTCCAGTTTCCCACCAAAGGTAAGTGTTTGAGTTTTTTCAAAATTTTTTTCCCCCCCTGGCCAGGGGATGCCAAAAAAGCCTGTCGTATAGCATAAATTTGCATTTTTTCATCCTGTAGTTCACTTTAAAAAAAAAATCACGCAGATTCCTTGCTAGAAAATTTAACGTTGTCCCGTGGAAAAAAGGGGGCTTCGCCCAAAAGGGCTAAGGATAGGCCAATTTTTTTTTTTTTTTTTTTTTTGGAGGGGGGGGGCGGTTTCCTATTGTGAGGGGGTATTGTTTGCCCATAAAAGAAACCTTTTGGTTTTTACAACAAATTTGGGCCAAATTTAAAAAGTTTTGCAAACAATTGTTTACATGGGTTTTTAACATGTGCAATTGCATGTTGCGATGGGGCCTTTGTTTATCAAAATGTAGAAAGACTTACATAGCACCCAGACCACCACTTCATCAAGTTAAGCGGGAAAGGGGTTTTGGAAAAACCCCAAAAGGAATTGAATCTGATTTTTGGTTTTCTAGGTATTTTTTATATCTCTGACAAAAAAAAACCCACCCCCCCCATTTTGGACACTCTGTGCTAGGAATCCCCATTTTTTTCCCATAAATTTTTGCTTTTTCCTTTTTTTTCCCTTTTCCTTTTTTGTCCATAATAGATAGATAAGTTTTTTAATGTTTTCTGAGTTTCTTTATCCATTCTTCTTTCTTCTTTTCCCCCAAAAGACAAAAAAAAAATAATTTTTTTTTTTTTTTTTTTTTTTCCCCAAACCGAAAAAACCAGATGTGCTGGGCCTGATTTTTAAATGTTAAACACCAAAGGCATACCAACGCATTTCTGCTTAAAATGAAAACAAGCGGGCCTGTCGAGTGTTGGAAAGGAAAAAGTTAAACTCTTTTAAAAAAATATTTTTGCCATTACCCCAAAATTTTTAAAGTATTTATTTGCAGTGTTTTCATGATTTTTTTCGGGTTTTTGCCTGTTTTTGGGCCCCCGGCAGTAAAATGTACAACACCACCAAGGGGTCAGGCAGCCGTACTGGAAGGTCCCTGAAAATGTAAAAGGGACGGGCCCAAAACAAAACCCCACCCAACAAAACAGGTGAGAACAAAAAAGCAGTAGAGCAGACCTGTGCTTTTTTTATTTTTAAAATGCAAGGGAATTGGGGAATCACATTCCCCCTTTGGATTTAGACAGGGCAGAAAATTGGGACCTTATTTAGAGCACCAAAAAGGAACTGTATATTCACTGGTTGGGAATGATTATAAAGTAATAGTGAAAGGAAAGAAATTTCCATGGTCATTCAACCCTTTCAGTTCTGTAATTGTTAAAAAAAAAAAAAAAAATTTTTAAAAGCCCACTTCGTAGCTGAAGGGATGGTAATTATTTGGTGTGACAAAAGGTGCCTTTTTCCACCCTTTTCTTTTTGTCTGTCAACATTATCACTCAGCTTCGAGGTGCATTGTCTGATTATTATTTTTTTTTTTTGGTTTTTTTTTTTTTTCCACTTTGGGTAAATTCAAAAGGATAACACAATAATATTAAACACGTATCCTTTGTTTTAAAAAAACAAATTATCTTTAAAAGTAGGGGAAAAAACCAATTTTTTTTTTGAGGGATATTGACAGCAAAATTGACATTTGGGTCTAAACTTCTCAACTACATTGATTATATACAATAAATGTATGGCATGCCATGTATTCAAACCATTAAAATCACAAACATAATAATGGGGGTTTTGTATTTTTATTATCATTTTTTATTCTTTATCACTTCCTTGGGATTTTAAATGTTTCTGGTTTTTGGTTTTTGTTTTTATTTTTTTTTTTTTTGAAATAAATAGCAGTGTGCACAATCACATTTGGGGGCATGCAATCGGGTCAGATACTTATTATTTTTTGTTTCTGATAATATTAATAAAAAATGCTCGCTAGTTTTTCAGTTTTTTCCCCTGGGGCTGGATGGGGACATCAAGCAGTGGATTTTATGGATGGAAATCCCCCCTAGGGTCAGTGTTTGTGATTTTTAGATAAGAGTTCTCGGTCATTGTGTTGTTTTTTTTGGTTTCGGAGGGGGGTTTTGTGATGGGGGTATAAAAAGGGATTTCAATTTTGTTTACTATAATGCCTAGCAAGGTTCATAGAGTAAATTTGCCATGGTTTTTTAGCTAAACACGTTGTCTTTTTGAACCGGTCAGATTTCCAAGGGGAGGGAAATGCCAATTTTCTTGCCCAAATTAAATTTTTTTTTTTTTTGTACTTTGTTTGTTTTTTTGGGGAGCCAGACTTTTTTAAATTTTTTGTTGTGCTGTGACAGGGTATTTGGTATAAAGTTTTATTGTTTGTGTTTTTGGGGTTGTCTTGGGAGACCCCAACTTACAGGTATGGATTTTTGTGATGAACAGCCTTGTTGTGTTGTTTGCATAGGTCAACTTATTTTTTAAGTAATTGTATTTTGTGATGGTAGGCTTGTTTATTTTTTAAAATTTTTAAAAAAATTTTATTTATTAATTTTTTGTATATCAGGGAAAATTAAAAAAGCTTCATGTGCTTTTTTTACCATCCAGTCCCTGTGTGTAACGTGTTGTAAATTTTGTCATCTGTTCCCCCCCGGCCACAAAAGGGGGCCACCTTAAAAAAGGGGGGAACAGGATTTAAAAAAAGGGGGTGCAAGAGTTCTGCATAATCTTAATTTTTGATATTGTGTTGTGTGTGGACAGACAAAATTCCCCCCTACATGCCTCTGCATTTTTTTTGGTCAGTGTCGAACCCCTCTGCCCGCTTTGTCCTCTGCAGTTGTGCATCGCCCCCAGTCCCACCAGTAAGTGTGTGTTGTCTGTGTCTGTGTGTCTGTGTTTTGTGTGTGTCTGTGTTTTTGTGTGTTTTCGGGGGTGTGTGGTTTTTTGTGTTTGTACAGTGTGTGTGTGTTGTTTTGGTTTTACATGTTTTTGTGTGTGGTGTGTGTTGTGTGTGTGGTTTTGTGTGTTGTGTTGTTGTGTGTGTGTGGGGGTGTGGTGTGTGTGTGTTGTTTGTATAGAAAAAGTATAGAGTGTTAGTGTAGTAGTAGTAGTAGTATAGATTTTTGAAATAACGTCCATGCACATTGTGGATTTGGTGACAAAACAACAAATCAATTATACAAAAACTACCCATGTTTATTCAGGGTGCGCCTTGCGGGATTCCCGATTTTTTTTCAACTTTGCCCCAAAATAAGGACCAATGCCCCTTTCGGAAGCAAAAAAAAAAATGTGGTAGCGCATATTTGAACAACCAGTGCGCCCCCGCAACTGCCGTTTGTTTTTTTCAAAATGCCTACATGCGTTGGTCATTACGTTGATACCCCGGGACAAAACAGGATGCAGATTACCCCTACAGTCGTCCAACCACACAAACGGCTGGTTGACGTCAATTTGCCCTACTCATTTCGTTTTTACGTCATTTTTCAAGGAGCCCGTGACTCCTGAAAAAAAAGGACTCATTTTGCTAAGATCGTTAGTGGTGTTAGTGGAAGGGGGGGTGGCGACCCCGCGGTTTTCAAAGCTATAGACCAAGAGTTTTCTTTTGGCGGTTTTTCAATCTGGCTAAAAATAGCCCATGTTTGGGAACAATAATGATGGCATGGGTAGACAAAAGGCTGGTACAAAAAGACTTTCTCTCTTTCCCCCCCTTCTCCCTCTCTCCTCTCCTCCTCCTCCCTCTCTCTCCTCCCTCCCCTCTCCCCCTCCCCTCTCCTCCCCCTTCTCCCTTTTCCTCCTCCTCCCTTTTTCCCCCTCCCCCTTGTCTTTTTAAGATTTCCTCCCTTTTTTTCCCCCCTTTCCTCTTCCCCCTCTCCCCTTTTTCCCCCTTTCCCCCCTTCCCCTCCCCTCCTCTCTCCCCTCCCCTCTCCTCTCCTTCTTCTCTCTTCCTCCCCCTCTCTCTCCCCCCTCTCCCCCTTCCCCCTACAGCCCCCCCCCTTTTCCCTCCCCCCCCTTCTCCTTTCCCCCCCCCCCCGGGTTCTCTTTTCCCCCCCCCCCCTCCTCCCCTCCCCCCCTTTTTTTCCCCCCCTTTTTGGGGTTTCCTCCTCCCCCCGTTTTCCTCTCCCATCCCCTCCCCTTTTTTCCCAATTTTTTTTCCCCCCCCCCCCTCTTTTTTTTTCCTCTTTCCCCTTTTTTCCTCCCTTTTTTCTCTCCCTTTTCCCCCCCCCCTTTTTCCCCTCTCCCCCCCTCCTTGGGGGTAAAAAACCCCCCTTTCCCCCCCCTTTTTTTCAACCCCCTTTTTTCCCCCCTCCCCACCAATGAAAAGGCTTTGCACCTTTCCCCCCCTTTTTTCCCCCCTCTCCCCTTTTCCCCCCCTTCTTTTTTCCCTCCCCTTCCCCCTTCCCCCCCTCCCCCCCCCTTCCTCTCCCCTTCCCCCTTCCCCCCCTCCCCTTTTTTCCCCCCTTTTTTCTTCCCTCTCTTTTGGGGGGGGAAAAAAAATTTGAAATTTTTTCCCTTTTTTTTTTTACCCCCCCTCCCTTAAAAAAAAACCCCTTTTCCCTTTCTCTTCTTTTCCCTTTTTCCCCCCCCCCCCCCTTTTCCCCCCCCCCCTTCCCCCCCCCCCTCTCCCTTTTCTCCTCCCCTCTCTTCCCCCCTCCTTTCCTCCCCTTTTTTTCCCCCCCCCCCCCCTCCCCTTTTTTCCCCCCCCTTTTTTTAAAAACATCCCTTTTTCCCTGGCCCCCAAAAA
>JASPKP010009590.1:0-10186 GCA_030674155.1 Stramonita haemastoma
CTTTTCCCCTTCTCCCAACTTCTTTCTATCTCCCATTTTTTAAACCCTACATCTCTTCCTACTTTTTCCCTTCTTACCCTTTTCTCTACTCTCCCTTTTTTACTTTTCTTTACTCTTTTCCCTACCTTTTATACTTTCCCTTCTTTACCCCCTTCTCCCTCTTCCTACTCCTTTCTTTTTACTCCTCCCCCTCTTTTCCCTTCTCTCTACCCTTCCTACCCTTTTCTACCCCCTCTAAAAATACTTTTATACTTCCTCTCTTTCTACTTTTTTCCCCCTTACCAAAATTCCCCTTTCCTTTCCCTTCTAAAAATTTTCTTTCCTCTTTCCTTCTTCTAATTTAAAATCTCTTACTCTCCTTTCTTCTTCCCTTCTTCTTTTTCCCCTCTCCCTTTTCCTTTCCTACTTCTCTTAAAACCTTTTTTTTTTCTCTCTTCTTTTACTCCTAACCTTCTTCTCTACTCTTTCCTTTTCTCCACTCTCCCTACTTTTCTTCACCTCCTCTTTCTGCTCTCTTCTTACTCCTTCTCTTAACTTACTTTTCTACTCTCTTTCTCTACACTCTCTCCTAACTCTCCCTTTACTCTCTACTCTCTTTACCCTTTCTCTTACTCTCCAATCTCTAAATCTTCTCTTCCCTTTATTCTACTTTTTCCTACATTACTCTTAACTTACTTCTCTTACTCCCACTCCTCTCTTCTCTTTACTTCTCTTCCTTACCTCTACTAACATACTACTCTCCTTAACTTCTCTCCTACTCCCCTTCTACTTTCTAACTCTTCCTCCTACTCTTTCTCTACTTCCCTCTAATACTCATTCCTCAACTCCTACTTCTCTTCTACTTTTCACTACTCACTTTCTATTTTCCTTTTTAAATCTTCCTTCTACTTTCTCTACCCTTCTTTTCTACCTTTCTACTCCTCTCTACCTCCTCTCCTCTCTCCACCTCTACTTTTTACTCTTTCCACTACTTTACTCTCTTATCTCTTACCTCCTTTTACTCTAAATCACTTCCCATCCTACTCTTTAATCTCTACTCTTTACTTCTACTACTCTTTTCTACTTATTACAAATCTCTCCCCTTCTCCTACTTCTTTTTAAACCCCTCCTCTCTACTCCCCTTTAAATCTCTCTTAACTTACTTCTAACTCAACTCTACTCCTTCTACTTTCTCCTCTTTCCCACTACATTCCCCTTCTCTACTCTCTTTTACTTACCTACCTTCCCCACCTCTTCTCCTAACTCTTATCCTCTATTCTCTCTACTAAACCTTCTCTCTTACTCTTCTTCTCCTCTATATCAACTTTTACTTCCTCTCTTCCTCTACTTCTATTCTACTCTTTTTTCCTACTTCCCCTTCCTCTACTCCATCTTCTCTCTCCCCTTCTCTACTTTCTCTACACTCCTACTCTCTCTCTCTCCTACCTCTACTAACTCTTACTCCTTCCACCCCACCCTTCTCATACTCTTACTACTCATACTCTACAACCTACCCTTCTCCTTCTTTTCTAAAACTACTCTCTCTAACTCCTTCTACCTCTTTCTTCTCTACTCTTCTTCTCTCTACTACTTCTCTCTCTCTTCCCAACTTCTCTACTTCTCCCTACCTTTTCTCTTAACCTACTCTCCTACTACCTCCCTAACTCTCAACCTTTCTCTTCCTTTTCTAAATTTTCTTCAAATCTACTCTCTACTTTCTCCTACTTTCCTACTCTCTACTCATTCCTCCTCTTCTTTTCTATTCTCTTACTTCCCCTTTAAATACTCTACTTCCTTACTTCTCTTCCTTTCCCCTTTTCCCCCTTACTTCACTCTCCTCCCTACTCCCTACTTTACTCTACTCTCTCTTAACCCCTACTTACTCTTCTCTCTCTTACTCTTTATCTTAAATCAGTAAACCTCACTTATACTTTTCTTCTACTTCTCTCCTTTCCTCTACTCTCTACCACTCTTCTCTTCTCTTCCTCCCACTCTTCTTCTCATCTCTCTCCTACTCTCTAACCCTTTCTCCCTCTCTTTCTCTCTCTCCTCTAACATCTCTAAAAATCTCTTCCTACTCTTCTTAAACCTTCTTACTCTCTACTCACTTCCTTCTCCTAACTCTTTACTTTAACTTTCTCTATCTAATACTCCTACACTCTCTCTTCTCTTACTCCTCTCTCCTACTCTACTTACTCTCTTTCTCCCACTTTCCTCTCTCTACTCCTCTTAAAACTCCTCCTTCTCTCTCTTCTCTCTTTCAATCTCCTCTTCTTCTCCTCCTACTCCTACTACTCTTCTTTTCTCTCCTTCTTACCTCTCCACCTCCTACAACTCTCTCTTCTCTCTTCTACCATTTACCCTACTTTCTTCTAAATCTTATCCCTACTCCTCTACCCTCACTACCACAATCTACCTACTCTCACTCGCTCTTAAACCCTTTTTCCCCTACTTAAACTTCTCTCTCACCTACTCCTTCTTTTTTTTACTCACTCTCTCCTACTCTACACTCTCTACTTTACTCCCTTTACTAACTTACTCTATCTAATTCTCTCTACTAACTCTTACTCTTCTCTACCACTCTTTACTTCTACCCAATTTCTCTCCAACCCCCTCTTCCTCTCATTCCTCCTCTCTTCTACTACTCAACTCTACTCTCTATACTACTTAATTCTCACCTACCCCCACACTCCTCTCTCTTCTTACTCACTCTGTTAAACTTCCTAACTCTCCCCACTTACTCTAAAACTCTCTTCCCTCTCTCTCTACTAAACGCCTTAAACTTCTATTCTACTCTTTCCCCTTCCTTCTACTTTTTTCTCTCTCCTCTTCTCCTACTCTCTCAAATACCCTCTCTTCTCCTTCTCTTCTAACTCTTCTCCTAAATCTTCCCCTTTCTCTCTAACTTCTCTCTCTCTACTTTTACCCTCTACTCTACTACTTCTTTACCCTCTTACCACTTACCTACCCTTTCTACTTTACCTTCTAAACTCACCTACTCTTCTTTTTCACTCTAACCTCTCTAAATTTCCTTCTAACCCCAAACCCTTTACTCTATTCTCTACTCTTACTCAATCTCTTTCCCTTCTACTCTCTCTTATACTTCCTCTCTCCTAAATCTTACTTTTCTCCTTTCTACCTCTAACAACTTCCTCTTCTAACTCCTCTACTTACTCTCCTACTAAACTTAAATCTCCCTACTTCTCCCTACTCCCCCTCCCTCTTCTCTCACTCTCTCTAACTTCTACCTTTTCCCTTCTTTCTTCCTACTTTTCCCCCTCCTACCTTTCTCTACTTCTCCTCCTCTACTCTCTTCTTCTTCTACTCTCCTCTCCTCTCTTTTCTACTCCTTACTTTACTTACTTCTACCCCAACTCCTTACTTCATTCTCTCTTCACTACAAACCCTCCACTCTTTTCCCCTTCTACTAAAATCCCACTCCCCAACTCTTCATCCTACTACACAATCTCTCTTACCCCTCCTTCCTTTTCCTTTTTCCCTCTCTTTCCTCTTCTCTTCCAACCCTTCACTACTTACTTTCTACTCAACTTAACTCTACCCCTCTACTTCTATCCTCCAACACTCTCACTTTACTCTCTTACTCTCTTTCTCCCATCTCTACTCCTCCCTTCCTCTCTCTCTATCCTCTTACCCCTCTCTCCTTTTTAAATCTCCTACTAACAACTCTCTCACTCTTTCTCTCTTAACTCTCTCTCCCTACTCTCCTCTTAATCTTCTCTCTTTACTCTCTCCTACTCTTTTACACTTCTACCTTCCTTCTACTCTCTCCTTCTCTCTTTACTTTCTCTTTCAACTCTCTACTCTTTCTGACTCTACCTCCACTCTTACTCACTTCTTACCCATCCTATAACTTCTATTCCTTTCTTCTAATTTCTCTTTCTCTCTCTTTTCTACTTCTCTATTTCTACTCCCTTTTCTACTTTTTTCTCTTTTACTTCTCTTAAATCTCTTCACTACTTCTTTTTCTCCCCTTACTTTTTTCTTCTTTTCCTCTTTCTTCTTCTCTTCCTCCTAACCCCTATCCCTCCCCTTCTCAATACTCTTACCCTCTTCTCTACTTTACTATCTACTCTCTCTTTCTTTCCCTCTTCCCCCAAATACTTCCCCCTCTCTCCCCTCTCTCTCTCTCCTTTTTATCTTTCTCTCACTCACCCTTTTTTCTCTAACCCCTTTTTCCTACCTCACTTCTCTCACTCTACTCTTACTCTTACTTAACTACTACTTCTCTCATTTTTCTTTCCTTTTCTTTCTTACTACTTCTTTAACTTTTTTCTTCTTTTTCTTCTTCTCTTTTCTACTTTCTTTTTTTCTTTTTCTACACTTTTCTCTTACTTTTTACTTTTTCTCCCACTTCTTTTCTTCTCTTTACTACTTTCATTACTTTTCTCTTCTTTCTCTTTCTTTCCTCCCTACTCTCTTACTCCTCTCACTCTTCTCCATCCTCTTCCCCAAATTTCTCTAACTTTCTCTTCTCTTATAAATCTATTAACTTTCTTTTTTCCTAACTCTCACTCTCTTTTCCCACCCCTCTCTCTCTTCTCCTCTTCTTACTCTACACTCTCTACTTTTCCTATACCCCTTTTTACCATCCTCTTACCTACTCATACTTCCTCTTCAAATCTCCTACTCTTTCTTTCCTTTCTTTTCTCCCTCCCACCCCCTTCTCCCTACCTCCTAAATCTCTCTAATAACCCCTTACTCTACCTTAACTTCTTCTTCTCAACTCTCTTAACTTTCTACCTTACTCTGTTTCTCTTTCTAACTCCTCCCTATATCTCTTACTCTCCTCTTTCTCCTCTTACTCCTCTCCTCATTTTCCCCACTCCCTACCTCCTTCTCTCATTCCTCTTTACTCTACTCATCTCTCCCTATCTCCTCCTCTAAAACTCTTCTTCTTCTCCTTCACACTCTCCTACTCTATACTCTACTCACTTTTACTATATCTTCCTCTTACCAATACTCCTCTACTCTCCTCTCTCCTACTCTTCTCTCTCTCCTCTAAAACTCATCAACCTCTCCTTTCTCCCTCCCTTCCCTCTTCTCTCTAAACTCCTACTTCTACTTACAACTACTACCTCTCTGTACTCCTAACTCCTTCCTCTCCCTACTTCTCTTCTCTTCTCTACTCTCACCTTCTTCCTCCCTTACTCTTTCTTCCTACTCTCACTACCTCCCCTTTTACTCTTTACTCCCTCCTCTCTCCTACTAATACTCCCACTCTTTCCTACTTCACTCTCCTCTCTCTCTCCTCTACGCTACCTCACTCTCTTCCTCCTACTCTTCCTACTTCTCTCTTACACTCTCCCTCTCTTCAACACCCCCTCTTATTACCTCTCTCCCCCTCTCTAACTTAACTTTCTACTCTCTCTTTTAAATCCTCCCAAATCTTCCTCCTCTACTATACTCTCTTACTTCTTACTCTTTTCTCTTTTCTACTTCTCCCTTCTTTCTTCTACTACACATTTTCTCACTCACTCTCTTCTCTCTACTCTTCTCTCTACCACTCTACTCAAACCTTTGCCTCTAAATTACTCCTACTCTTTAACTCTCACTTTTTTCTTTTTCTCTTTTTCTTTACTATTTTTCTACTCTCTCTACCCCTTTTTTCTCTACTTTACTCTTCTAAACTTACACTCTACTACTCTCATCTTTAAAACTTCATCTCTACCTTTAAATTTCTCTACTTACTATCTAACCCCCCCTTCTCCTACCACTCTACCACTTCCTCTCTACTCTCACCTTTCTTCCTTCCATCTTTCCCCTTTAACTTCTTACTTCTCTCTCTCTCTTCCTCTCTTACTAACTCTCTCCTCTTTAACCTCTTAACTTTACCTTTCCTACTTCTACTCTCTTCTACTCTCCTAACCCCCACTACTTTCCTTTCTCCTACTTAAACCACTATCTACCTCTCTTTTCTTCTCTCTTCTCTTTCCTCTCTACTCAACTCCTCTACACCCTTTCCACTACTCTCTCCCCCTTTTACTCTAAATACTCTACTACTTCTTACTCAATTCCTACACTCTCTTACCCTTCTCCCTCTCAAAATTTTTCTCTTTTACTCTTTTCCTCTCCTCTAACTCTTCCTTTAAATACTAACTTACTTCTCTTCTACTCTCTACTTTCCTCTCATCTCTCTAAATCTCTCTCTACCTTCCCTACCTCTCTTCCTACCTACTTTATTACTCTTCTTCTCCTACCCCTACTCTCTAAACTACTCTACTCTACTCCTCTTCCTACTACTCTCTTCTCTTCTCCTATCCTAACCCCCTTCTACTCTTTCTCCCTATATCCTACTCTCTCTCTCTCTAACTTTTTCCCACTACTTTTTTCCTACTCTCTTTCTCTTTTAACTTCTCTTCTCACTCTACCTCCTCTCTTCCCCTTTACTTTCTCTCAAAACCCCTCCCCTAAATCTACCTTTTACTCTACTCAATACTACTTTACTCTTTACTACTCTCTCTTCTCTCCCTTCTCTTCTTACTCCTTACTATCTTAACCTTCTTCTCTTCTCCTACTCTCTCATACTGTTATTATACACTCTCTAAATCCCCTGTCTACCCCCTACTCCACTCTCTACCTACTCTTCCTCTCTCATTCTTATCCACACTCTCTACTACCTCTCCTAACATCCTCTTCCCCTCACTACTTTTTACTCTTTTCTACTCTCTTTTCCCTCTCCCCCTCTAGCCTCTCTCTCTCTCTATCTACTCCTACTCCCATCCCTCTCTTTCCTCCTCTACTTTAATACTAAACTCTCCTTCCCTTCTTCACTTCTATCTCTTTCTCTCCTACTCACTCTTCTCTATCTCTTACCTTTTTATCTTTTCTCTCTACTTTACTCCTACTAACTCTCTACTCCTAACCTCCTCTACTTTCCCCCTCTCACTCCTCTCCACAATTTTCTCTCTACTTTTAAACCCTAACATCTACTACTCTACTCTACTTACCCTTTCCTACTACTATACCTCACCCTTCTCTCTAACTATCCCCTCTACCCGCTCACCTCTTTACTATCCCACTCCTTACTCTCTCCACTTCCTCCTACTCTACTTCCCCCTTTTTTCTCTCTTACACTCTCACTTCTACCTCCTAACCCTACAACTCATCTTCACTTTAAACTTTCTCTACTACTTTTCTCTCACTCTCCCCCTCCTCTCTTATACTAAACTCTCCTTTATCTCTCTTCTCTTCCTTTCTACTTACTAAATCTCCTACACTTTACCATCCTCCTAACTCTTTCTCTTACTCTTCTACTACCCTTCTACCACCCCCTCCTTACCTCCCCTACTTCACTCTCCCACTACTCCTCTACTACTCTCACTCTAACTCACCTACTCACTTCTACAACTCTTTTAACCTTCTCTTCTCCTACTCCTCTACTTTCCCCTACTTACTTCTATTACTCCCTCTAATCCTACTCCTCTACTCTACTAACTACCTCTTGCTACTTTCCCCTACCTTTAAATTCTCCTTCTCTCCCCTCCTCTTCCTCTCTCTACTCTTTCCCATCCTCTCTTTCACTTTTTCCCCAACTCTCTCTACCCTCTCTCTTCCTCTTCTACTACTACTCTACTACTACACTCTTTCTCTTCTACCTTAACATCTTTTCTCCTCATCTTACTTCTACATACTTTTTACTTTCTCCTTCTTACTCTTCTCCCTCTCTCTTTTCTCCCTAACTCTCTCCTTCTCTCTTAACTCTTTTTTTACTTCCTCTCTTTTCTAATACTTACTCTCTTCCTTTCTAACTACTACCCTACTTTCTACTACTTCTCCTCCCTTTTACTTTATCTCTTCTAATTTTTCCTCTTTCTCCTCTACTCTTTAATCAACACTAACTCTTTACACTTCACTCATTCTCTACTCTTCTCCTCTCTCTCCAATCTTTCCCATTCTCTCTTCTCTTTCTCCTACTCTAAAATCCCTCTCTACCCTTCTCTCTCCCACTCTCTCTACCTTCTCTACTCTTACCTCTCTACCTTTCTCTTCTCTCTCTTTTACTACTCCTTACTCCACACTCTACTTAAATCTCTCTCTTACCCTCTACAAAATTTTCTACCTTCTCTCTAAATCCTTACTAACTCTCCCCTCTTCCCCTCTACTCAACTCTTATGCTCTCTCCTTCTCTACTTCTCTACCTCCCTAACTCTCATTAACTCTCTCCTTTCCATCTCTCTTCTTCTCTCCTACTTATTCTTCCTCTCTCTACTCTTCACTTAACTAAATCCTAAACTTTCCTCTAACTCCTCTATACTCCTCTTTTCCTTTCACCTCTCTCCACACCCTTTCTCAACCTAACTTTTCTCCTTCAACTTTCCCCTACCTCTTACTACCTTCTCTTCTACTTCTTTTTTACCACTTTACTCACTCCTATTCCTAACCCCACTACTTTTCTCCCACTCTCTCTAACTACTCTTACCCTCTCCCCCTCTACTCTACCACCCCTACCTCTCCTCTAGATCTTCTACCTACTTTCCTACTCCTCTTCTTCTCCCCCTACTACTTCCTCTCTACTCCCCCTCTACTAACCTTACTCTACCTTTTCATCTCCTCCACCACTACTTCTACCCCTACTTCTCTCCCCTCCCTTTTCCCCTCTACTCTCTCCTTCTCCTTACTTCTTTAACTACTACTCTCCCCCAACTAATTTCTTCTAACTCTATTCTCTCCCACTTCTTTACTACCTCTCCTAAAAAACTACCTACTACCCCACTCTAAATCCCTTTACTTCTTTCTTACTAAACCCTTCTCTCTTTACTCTCTACTCTCCTAACTCATTTACTACCCCCCCTCTCTCTCTCTACTTACTCTAACTTACCTTTTCTCTTTTACTTCTTCTTCCCCCTCTCCTTTCCTCCTCTTTCTTTTTATTCTTTTTCTCTCTTCTCCCCCTCTCCCTTCCCCCTTCTTTCTCCCCCCCCCTTTCTTCTTTCTTTTTTCCCCCTTTTCTTTCCCTTCCCCCTCCTCCCCCTTCCCCTCCCCTTTCCTCTTCTCCTTTTTCTCTTTTTACTACCCCTTCTTTTCTCTCTTTTACCCTCCCAAATCCCCCCCCTTCTTTTCCCCTTTTCCCCCCCTTCTCTTCTTCCTCTCTTTTCTTTCCTTTTCTCTCTCTATTTTCTCCTTTTCCCTTTTTTTCCCCCTCCTTCTCCCCCCTTTTCTCCTTCCCCTTCTCCTTTTTCTCTCCCCTTTACTCTTTCACTATTCCCTTCCCCTTTCCCCCTCCTCTCCCTTTTTTTTTCCTTTCTTCCTCTCTTTTCCTTTTTTCTTTCTTCTCTTTCCCCCCTTTTTTCCCCCCCCCCCTCTCTTCTCTTCTCCCCCTCCCCCTTTTTTCTCCCCTTTTTTACCTCCCCTTTTCCCCCTTTTCTTCTTCTTTCCCCCCTTTCTCCCCCCCTCTTTTCCCACTTTCCCCTTTTTCTTTTCTCTTCTCTTTCTATTTCTTTTTCCCTTTCCTTTTCCCCCTTCTCCCAAAACTTTCCCCTTCCCCCCTTTTTCCCCTTTCCCTTTTTCCCCCAAATAAATTCCTCTTCCCCTCTTCTTTCTTCCCCTCCCCCCTTTTCCCCTCTCTCCCCAAACTCTCTTTTTTCCCAATTTCTCTCCCTCCTTTTCTTTTCTTCTTTTCCCCTTTTTTCTTCCCCTTTTTTCCCCCACCCCTTCCTTCCTCTACCTTCTTCCCCTTTCCCCCCCCTCTCCTTCCCTTCTCTCTCTCCCCTCTCCTTTTTTCCTCTTTTTTTTCCCTTTTTTTCTCTTCCCTTTATCCCCCTTTTTTTTCCTTTTTCCCTCTCATCTTCTCCTTCTTTTTTCCTTTTCCCCTTCCCCTTCTCTTCTTCTCTTTTCTTTTCCCCACTCTCTTTTTCTCTTCCCCTCTTCTTTTTCTCTTCTTCTTTCCCTCCTTTTCCCCTTTTTTACTTCCCTTTTTCTTCCCCCTCTCCTTTTTTCCTTCCCCCCCTCCTTCCTCTCTCCCTCCCCCTCTCTCTTCTTTCTTTTTTTTCCCCCTCTATCTTTTTTAAAACCCCCTTCCCTCCCCCTCCCTTCCTTCCTCCTTTTTTTCCCCTCCCCCTACTTTCCTCTTCCCCCCTTTTCTCCTCTTCCTCTTTCTCTCCCTCAAACCCCTTCCCCCTTTTTCCCCCTTTTCCCCTTTTTCTCCCCTTCCCCTCTTTCTTCCTTTTCTCTTTTCCTCCTTTCCCCT
>JASPKP010000096.1:0-10000 GCA_030674155.1 Stramonita haemastoma
TTTGCACAATGGGCCTCTCTTTATAGTCTCCGCAAATGACTATGACAGTCAGTTCAATATTTGTGACACTCCACCACGAAATGAGTCGCTTAGCACATTACCCAATTTTGCACTAGGTGCCATTAAAGGCAGGTGGGGGTCAAGTTATCAATTTTGAGATTTTGATCCATTATTCAACTATATCTGTTATTCTACCTTGTAATGAAATATCAAGGCATAATTGTTATTCCTTTTGCTTTTAAATGTGTTTTGAAAATAACCAAGCCCTCATTCCGACGACCTGTTACTTAAATAAGCTTGCCCGTTTCTCATTTTGTCACATCCTGCAGTCTATGGTTTCAATTTGTAATAACTTTGCACAGAATTGTCCAATTTTCAATCTTTTTTTTGTATTAAATAGCCTTTTTATTGCAGATTAATAACTTGTCTATAACTAAAAATTGACCTTAGGTGCAATGCGACTCCTTATGTGGTGGAGCGTCACATTTTCATCAAACTGGGAAGAAAGGGCAAGGCTGGGTACGAATCCAGAACTTCACGCATGATTTATTTGTTGGCAGGCAAACATCTTAACCATCCTGCCACCTCCCTTCTTCTCTCTCTCTCTCTCTCTCTCTCTCTCTCTCTCTCTCTCTCTCTCTCTCTCTCTCTCTCTCTCTCTCTCTCTCTCACACAACACACACACACACACACACACACACACACACACACACACACACACACACACACACACACAATCAACTCAGGGAAAGGACATGAGGGAAAAAAGAGTTGCACAGAAACGTCATATAATATTATGTAACTTAATTATAATCATAGACACAAGTGTGTGTGTGTGTGTGTGTGTGTGTGTGTGTGTGTGTGTGTGTGTGTGTGTGTGTGTGTGTGTGTGTGTGTGTGTGTGTGTGTGTCTACATGCCTGCGCCCACGTGCCGGCTCACGGCACACGCGTGCGTGTGTGTGCAGAACATGAATCAGACACCTGCATACGGTATTTTAAAAATAAAAACTAATCTCAAAAGGAAAACTAATCATAGGAGGAAAATTAATCTTAAAAGGAAATGTAATCATCATCAATATTGCTAAAGAATACTGCTGTTCCTCTAACGATCAACACAACTAAAGGCATCACAACATAACACATCAAGACACACAACACAACAATGTATATTATTGTGATGATGATGGTGATGATGATGATGATGATGATGATGATGATGATGATGATGGTGATGGTGATGGTGATGATGATGATGATGATGATGATGATGATGATGATGATGATGATGATGACTTTATTATGGTAAAAGGTAAAAAAAGGGTAAAGGTGTCCCATAACATGTGGGGTCATAGGTGAGCGAGGTGTCAGAGACCTCGGCTTCTCTAGGGGCCAGCATGTTGAGTGTGGCTCCAATCCCCTCTCCCTCGCTGCTTTACCTTCCCTGACCCTGAAGAGGGCAGGTACCGATTTACAGCTGGGTGAACTGAGGGACCGTACTGAAGCCAAGGCACGAAAACAGTCACCCATCCAACTGGTAACTAGGCTCCATGCTGTTTAACATTGGCTGTGGGAAGGGGAGCACTCAGACCACTGAGCTATCCTTCCCCTCTATTTATTATGATGTTGATGATTATTATCATCATTCTCATTGTTGTTAACGATACTACAACAACAACAACAACAACTACTACTACTACTACTACTACTACTACTACTACTACTACTACTACTACTACTACTACTTATAGGACTGATGATGATTTCAGTTTTTTCTGGCAGAAACGGTCTGGATCTAGCTCGACAGCAGCTAGGTTAACGCAGTTGTACAGCAACCATGACCAAATCTGCGAGATCCAGGAGCACAAAAAGCCGCTTACCATCTCCGGCATCAAAAACAAATAACAAAAACGAGAAAGAAAATGGAGAGTCAGAGAACCTCAGGAAAGAAGTTCTGAAGCGTTCTGCCCAGCACCACGACATGGCCGTTGGCAAAGACTCGGATGAAGCCGACAGTAAAGCGGCAGCAGCGCCAGTGGACACGACGAGCAGCACAGAGGACCTCAAGGCCATCATCAACACCCTGTGCAAGCGCGTCTCAGTGCTGGAGGACGCCATCAGCAAACAGAACGAGCTGATGTGCAAACTGAGCAGGTGCATTCTGGTGGAACAGGCAACACTTCCACAACGCTGCCATGACCAGGGAACGTAGACGGACACCACCGCCTTACCCACCTATGCAGAGGCCGCCAGATCTCCCCCTGCAGCACCAACGCAGGTAGGCCGAGAGTTTACTCAGAATACTATGCCCAAAAAATCGTCTGCCAGTGTGGTGTCAAAGAAAGTTGAAAACAAGAATAGAAGTGTAGAACCTAAGACAGATGATGTCAAGAACTCACACCACAAAATAATTCAGATATTGTATGGTTACAAATTATACAGCACAACTCTACATCATCAAACAATATTTTCATAGGATGTACATATATTCCTCCCGAATTTTCTTCTTTTGGAAGAGTTCACTCAAGAAAAATATGGGACAATTTAGAACAAGACATAGAAAGTTTATCTAAAAGAGGTCATATAATTTCGTGTGGAGATCTGAATGCGCGAACAGGGAGACTGGCTGATTTTATAGAAATAGATTCAAAATCAAGTTATTACAATTTACCTGAAGAAAGAGAATATGACCAGTGTCACCTAAGGTGTTCAATGGATAGAATTATACAGAAAAATGGCAGACTTTTAGTTGATATTTGTACAGAAAATCAATTGTATATATTGAATGGCCGAACATTAGGAGATCTACAAGGTAAGTTTACATGCTTTCAACCTCAAGGCTGTAGTATTGTGGATTATTTCATTTGTTCAAACTCATATATGAAAAAGGTGAAACATATGAAAGTTAAAGATTTAATGGAGTATTCGGATCATTGTCCACTTGATTTAGATATAGATATACCAATCATGGACAAAACATATATGCACAAGTCCATCAAAATAATGAGAGAGACACAGGCAGAGTATATAACTAAAGATTCATCACAACAAATAAGATTTTTATGGGATAAAAATTCCAAAGAACAATTTCAAAGGGCACTTTTACTACCATCAATGCAACTGCATATAACACAAACAAAAAATCAAATAAAAACAGTATTAGAACAAATAGATAAAAATACAAAGCAATCTGATTTAACAAATGTAGTCAATGAATGTTCCAAGCAACTGTCTGATATCTTTATCAAAGTGGCAAAATTAAGCTTGAAGACCAGAAAGTCAAAACCTTTAAGAAGAATTAAACATAATAAAAAATGGTTTGACTCAGAATGTACAAGTACGAGAAAAGAAGTAAAATCTTTACTAAATGCAATGAACAGAACTCCATATAAAGTTGAACTTCGGCAGAAATATTTTCAAAAAAGAAAACAGTACAATACTTTGATAAAAAATAAAAATAAAATCTTCAAAAATAAGTTAGTATCGCAACTACATGATGCCATCGAAGAAGATCCAAGAATACTGTGGAAAACTTTACAAAAACTAAAAGAAAGCGAAGATGATGGATTGAAACATCAAAATCATATTAGTAACAGTAAGTGGACTGGACACTTAAAAACACTAGTAGGAAAAGAGCCGCAAATAGATCCAGAACGCAAAAAGCAAGTACAAATCATGTTCGAAAAATTGAAAATAACTGATAACCCACTCTTAGATACGCAAATTACAACAGAGGAAATTACAAAAACAATCAAAAGACTAAAAAATAACAAATCACCAGGAAAAGATGGAATAACAAATGAAATGATTAAATCAGCTTCATCTAGTCTTATAGAGACAATGCGAGATATTTTCAATTTAGTGTTAGAAACGGGTATCTATCCCTGGGACTGGAAAGTGGGAGTGAATGTTCCTATCTATAAAAGTGGATGCACATATAACCCGGAAAATACAGAGGCATCACATTAACAAACACTATGGGGAAACTTTTTTGTCAAATACTAAATCATAGAATATCTGATTATTTAGAAAATAACAATAGTATTGTCAGAGAACAAGCTGGATTCAGGAAAACATGCAGAACTACGGATCATATTTTTCTACTTAAAAACTTAATAGATAAAGTACTAAAAGTAAAAACTAAAAGACTCTATTGCTGCTTTGTAGATTTTCAGAAAGCTTTTGACAATGTGTGGCATGAGGGTCTTCTAATAAAGCTAAACGAAATAGGGATAACAGGTAAAACCTATAATGTTATTAAAAACATATATTCGAATGCAACAGTAGTTTCAAAAATACAAGGAAAACACACTGATGAAATCATAGTGAAAAGAGGGGTGCATCAGGGAAATACATTAAGTCCTACATTATTTAACGTGTATGTCAATGATATAGTTCAATATATTGACGAGAAAGATTCGCCGTACATAACCGCAACAGATAGAATTCCTTGTTTACTCTATGCTGATGACCTAGCATTACTATCAACAACCAAATTAGGTCTTCAAATTAAGCTGAATGAACTGCAAGAGTACATTTCGAACTGGGGTTTAAGGATAAACAAATCAAAAACAAAGGTAATAGTCTTTACGAAATCACCTCCTAAAATTCCAATTTATTTTAAATGTGGAGAACATGTAATTGAAACAGTAGAAACATATAAATATCTAGGTGTCATTTTTCATCAGAATGGTAAGTTTCAAGCAACTCAAGAACATTTAGTAAAACAAAGCAACAAAGCATTGTACGCCTTTAAAAGAGCAATTCACGGACAGAATTTAAAGACTACTATAATAATGCGTTTATTTGACTCATTAATAACCCCTGTTTTAACTTATGGAGCAGAAGTTTGGTTTCCTTTTTGTTTTCATGGGGAAACAGAATTTCATATTGATGAATTGTTTAAGACATGCTTATCAAATCAGTTTATGTACGAACATTTTCATATTAAATTTTGTAAACAAATACTGGGAGTTCATAAAAAAGCATTAGTACTACCCACTTTAGGGGAATTGGGAAGATATCCACTGACCCTTAAAATCATATGCCAGATAGTATCCTTTTGGATTTATTTGATAGAATCAAAACCAGACTCTTATATTAGAATAGTATACGATAATTTGTATCAGAAGAATAGGTATGATAAATGGATCAATAGGTAAAAAATATTCTTTACACAATTGGATTTAAACATCTGTGGAAAAACCAAAGTACTCTTGATGTACATCGGTTAAGCTATGCTGTTCAAAGAAAGCTTGAGGCTATGTATAAAACATTCTGGATCTACCAGAAGAAACAGTGTGCAAAGCTAAAATTTTATGATTTTGCTACCAAAGAGTACAGGATGGAACCATATTTAATAAACTATGAAAACAAAACCCATAAAATTACCTTTTGTAAATTTCGCATAAGTTGTCACAGTTTAATGATAGAGAAAGGGAGGCACCAAAATATGCCCAGAGAGGACAGAAAATGTAAAAACTATGACAAAATAGAAGACGAATTTCATTTACTTGATGAATGTGTCTTATATAACGAACTTAGAAACAAGTTGTTACTAAAGATTAAAACAAGAGACAAAGAATGTAAACAATGTATAGATAAGTTAAGCGACATAATCACAGTTGATATCTATCAAGCAGATATCATTAGATATGTGTATGAATGTATGGAGAAACGAGACAAAGAAAAGTAGAATGCAACATGTTTTTAGTGGACATCATTTGGGCAGAAAGATAATTAAAACTGATGTTTGTTTTGTTGTGTCAAATAGGTCTGCATGACTTAAATGGCAATAAATATTCTGAATCTGAATCTGAATCTGAATCTGAATGCATCTGAATCTGAATCTCATGACGTAAAATGTCTACCTTCCATGAAAAAGAAGTCATCCTTGACAGCAAAAGAACCAGACGTTCCTCAAGTAGAAATTTTTCATGACTCTGTACTGAACAGAGTTAGCTCTAAAAGACTGGGCCGTTCTTATGGCTTTGAGGCAGAGTCCCGTAAATGTTTCACGACAAAAGATGTCTGTCCAACTTTCAGGGCAGTGCAGTCTTCTGCTGAGAAACCGCTGGACGCAGTGGTGATCCACTGTGGTATTAACAACATCAGAAAGATGGACCCCAAAGAAAGTAGCCAGCAGTTTACTGACTCCATCAAGGAGATCGTTAACGAACATTCCAGCCTGAAAGTTGTGATTAGTAAAATTGTTCCTGTTAAAGATCCACAGCTGAACATGAAGAGAGAAGTCTTCAACGCTCTGACAACTGCTGACCTGTATGGCATCCAGAACGTGTCCCTGCTAAGCCACACCAACTTTGATGCTGGCTTCAGAACGCTGAAGGATGACCTTCACCCCACTGCAAAGGGAGCCAGCATTCTGGCTGGAAACATCGGCAGACATGTCAGGGGACTCTTCTTGGAGAAGCCGAAGAAAACGAGAAGGATCCCGCAACAGCAACCCAGGGTCTCCCAGCCCTTCTACAAACGTCGTCCTAGTGCTCGAGATCGTATGGGGCCTTGGGAGAACATTTATTCCTTCCTAGATGATTGCTTTTAGCCAAGCACACCTTTTGCTATACATTCTGCGGTAACTTAGCCTGCAAATTCGGATGAACAACTATTCCGTCACTTGGAAATTCCTATTATTTTGAGTTACTACTTTTCAAAGACCGAAAATTTATTCTGTTGTATTAGACCATTACTTGGGTTCCTTGTCCAATCAAATACTTCACCCCTACCCACACACACGCGCACACTCTCACGCACGCTCAGAAATACACGTGTGCGGGCACACACGCACACATACACGCACACTTAAGCACGCACACATGCGCACACACTCACGCACGCTCACACACACACACACACACACTCACACTCACTTAGTTTTATCATTGTTGTAATTATTCCTTAATTCTAGTACTGAATTGTGTACCTGTCTCACCATAAAAGCAATAATGTGTAAGGTACGTGCGATAAAAATTCTGCAGTGGAATTGCAGATCTATCAATACTAACCTACATTATATAGAACAGCATATAGTCTCAAACAGTTATCAAGTACTTATGCTTCAGTCACTGAATGTGACCAGGCACAATTTGCCCAAACTATCGAATTTTTTCTATCCACCTATGACCGAAAACGTAGATCACAGTGCGAAAATCAAAACAGCTATATATGTGCACGAAAGTTTAGATTATAAAATGGGTGTTTCACCAGCACCAAATGACATCCAGAATTTATATACGTGTGCTGCTCAAGTAAAATTTAGCAAGGATAACGTGATGAATTTTGTCTCTGTGTATTTGCCCAAAGGCCCCAATGACGAGAACACAGAATGGGTTCGTTCTTTACAAATGTCAGGGAACAAGTGGCTCGTTGCTGGTGATTTTAATGCCCATTCCCCTTTCTGGGACAAGAATTGTCAATCCATCACCAGTAGACGATTTGTTGAAAATATTGTGGATTCTTCTCTGTTTCTGCTTAATGATGGCAGTATCACAAGAATCCCCGACATTTCTAGTCAGAGACCTAGTGCTATTGACCTGTCGCTTATTTCTCCCACTCTAGTTCCTTACTGTACATGGGAAACGCATAGTGACACGCTGGGAGGCGACCATGTACCAGCTGTTATGACATTGTATGATGAGTCAGACCAAACAAATGACGTCAAAGATTGTGTTTCAAAATATAACTATAACAAGGCTGACTGGGATAAGTTTCAGTCTCTCTTAAGAATGCAAGAGACAAGCACTTTAAAAGATGATGATATCGACATATTTTATCTCAGATTTACAGAAGGTATTCTGAGGGCTGCTGATAATTCTATCCCCAAATTTTCTTCCTTGAAATTTAAAAAACACACAAGTAACGTTTGGTGGAATGAAACGTGCCAGAAAGCAGTAGACAAAAAGAAAATAATGTTCAAAGCCTACTTGAGACATAGATCCTCAGAAAAACATGGGCTTTTGAAGAGGGCTAATAAAGAGGCTGACAGAGTTATAGCTCAAGCTAAGAAAGATTTCTGGTCTGCTTTTTGTAATAGAGAGGTTAGTAGTCATAAAGACATGCAAAAAGTATGGAAAAAGCTTAATGACATGAAGCATGGTGTAAAAGTACCCACCTATCCAATTAAATCTAAAGATAAAGACTTCCCTACTAATTCAGACAAAGGGGAAGCTTTTGTGGACATGTTTGCACACACAATGAGTGATGCAGGTCTCTCTCAAGCACAAACTGTCTTCACAAGTACGGAAATGCAGAAAGATACATATAAAGATCCCATCTCTGATAATTCACATATCATAAACGCTCCGATTACAATGCAGGAGGTCAGTGATGCTATCCAATTGGTAAGCAGTAAGAAAACATCGGTGGGAATAGATGCTGTATCTAACGAGATGATGAAACACTTGCCAGAAAACTGGATTTCTTTGCTTCTTGATCTATTTCAGCAATGCTGGGCTAAGGGTTTGCTCCCCATGGTGTGGAAACAGTCTATCATAGTTCCAATTTTAAAACAGGGAAAACCCAAAGAAGACAAAAATAGTTATAGGCCCATTGCACTCACTTCACACGTAGGAAAACTTATGGAAAGGATTATATTAAACAGATTAGTGCATTACTGTGACAAAAACAATATACTTCCTGTTGAGCAGGCAGGCTTTCGAAAAGGCAGATCCAGTATAGATCACCTGGTAAAACTAACCACACATATCAAGCACCAATTTGCCCACAGAAAAAACGTTCTTGCTACTTTTTTCGATGTATGTAAAGCATGTGATCAAGTCTGGCATGCTAGATTACTTTTTAAACTTAAACCTATTGGTTTGTCGGGTAACATGTACTTCTATGTCAAAAATTTTCTATGGGGCAGAAGCATTCAAGCTAAAATTGGAAACACCTATTCCACCTCGAGATTTCCGACAATGGGAATATCACAAGGATCTGTTATCGCCCCTTATCTTTTTAACCTTCTACTTTATGACCTTCCGAGATCCCTGTCAAATAACGTTGTCCTCGTTCAGTATGCAGATGATCTGTGCATGTGGATGAAGACAACAATGAAAAACGTAACCCCTAAGAGACAGTTAAGCTACATTAGAAAAACTTACCAGCTTGAACTTGATAAGCTTAGTGTTGATATGACAGAAAATGGATTACTGTTGTCTCCAGAGAAGACCAACATTGTTCTCTTCAATAATGGGGCCGACCCTGAGGGTTTGCCTACTTTCAAAATGCAGGATAAACACCTTGAATACAAACCTATGATAAAGTTTCTGGGTATTTATATTACTTCAAAACTGACATGGAATTACCATATTGAATGTGTATTAACTAAAAACAGAAAATCCTTAAATTTTATAAAAGTAGCAAGCAAACAGCATTGGGCTCAAGACGTATCAGTCTTAAAACATCTGTCATTGGCATTAGTTCGTTCTAGTCTGACATATGGTCATGAAGTCTTCTTTAATGCCCCAAAGTATTTATTAGATAAACTCAGAAGCATAGACTGTAAAGCTTTTCGCATTGCCTTGGGAGTACCCTTCCATGCTTCATCCTTGGGAACATATAAGGAAGTGGGAGTTTTGCCTTTGGATGACTATCGAGAGGTAGCAGTAGCAAAATACGTTCTTAGAAGCTCAGCAACTGTAAATGATATAGAAGATGAACTCAGTCTAAGATCTGACAAGCAATTTCCTAATAGAGCTAAAAAATATCGGCTCACTCACCACAATCAGCACCTTCACAAATGGTCTTTTTGAAAAGTCAGGAGTTAATCCCAGAGAAGTGCAACATTTTATACCTCTATTATCTCCTTGTCCATCATGGGAGCTTCAAAGGGCTCAATTTGATTTGGAATGTTCCATCTATAAAAAAGATAACGGAAGTAATATTCTTAGCGCGTATGTGAAAGAACATATTATAAACAAGTACTCATCACATCTTCAAATATACACGGATGGGTCTCTACTCAATGGTATTGAAGGAGGTGCA
>JASPKP010000096.1:15000-17500 GCA_030674155.1 Stramonita haemastoma
CTTCTTCAGGTCACCAGTCTCCTTCTTCAGGTCACCAGTCTCCTTCTTCAGGTCACCAGTCTCTTTCTTCAGGTCACCAGTCTCCTTCTTCAGGTCGCCAGTCTCCTTCTTCAGGTCACCAGTCTCCTTCTTCAGGTCACCAGTCTCCTTCTTCAGGTCATCAGTCTCCTTCTTCAGGTCACCAGTCTTCTTCTTCAGGTCACCAGTCTCCTTCTTCAGGTCACCAGTCTCCTTCTTCAGGTCACCAGTCTCCTTCTTCAGGTCACCAGTCTCCTTCTTCAGGTCACCAGTCTCCTTCTTCAGGTCACCAGTCTCCTTCTTCAGGTCACCAGTCTCCTTCTTCAGGTCACCTGTCTCCTTCTCCTGTTCTTCGACTTTCTTCTTCAGTTCTTCAGTCTTTTTTCCCTGTTTGTCTGCTTTCTTCTGAAGGGTGGTGACGTCATCAAGGCAGGAAGCCAGCTGGGAGGTGAGGGTGTGGGTGTTTTCTGTCACCTCCCTCATCCAGCCCTCCACTCTGTCCCTCAGCTCTCTCAATGACACAGGCACTCTCCTCACCCCCTCAACATCTGCCCCCTCCACCACACGCCCCATGTACGCTGTGACGTCATCCTGGTTCAGCAGGGAGGCCTCAGTGACGTCATACCCCCAGTGCCAGGAAGGGCCTTGGCTGTCGGCCCGCTGTTTGTGCAGGAGCAGCTTGTCCTCAGAGAGCACAACCGCTTTCAGCTCCTTCCTCCACAGCAGCACATCGGGGTCAGCAGCAGTAGCACGTGCAGCACGTGACAGCAGTGAGGAGAGAGTGTCCCGGGTCAGTGTGCTGGAGGCTTTCTGCATCTGCAGCTGACCGCCAGTGCAGGCTTCCTTCGCCGACACTTCTTCCACCAGCCGGTCACGTGATTGCCTGGCCCACGTCACCAGCAGGTCACAGCGTGCCTGGATCTGTTGCGTCACTTCCTGTGCGTGACGTGTCAGCTGACGGTCCTGACGATCCACTTGTTGTATGGCCATCTCCACCACCTGCAGCTGTTAGACACACACGCACGCAGTTTAGATTCAGATTCTGGGGTTTGTTGTTGTTATTGATGGTTTCTTTTTTTACTGTAAGTATTGCAGTAATCAATATTTTTGTATAAGTATCTTTTAAATTGATAAATTATCAATGTATGATATGTAATCAGTTGCATATTGGTGTGTGTGTGTATGTGTGCTTTGTATGCTCTGTTTGTGTGTTGTGTGAGTGTGTGATGTGTGTGTGTGTGTGTGTGTGTGTGTGTGTGTGTGTGTGTGTGTGTGTGTGTGTGTGTGTATGTGTGTGTGTGTGTGTGCACGCGTGCGCACATGAGCGCACCTGCCTCTGCGTGTGTGTGAATAAATCATTATCCAATCTTCTTTCCTATTTTTAATGCTATGTGGAAGCTTTCGATTTTGTTTTGTTTTGCCTCTTTTTTTCTGAAATCTGGGACACATGTTTTATGTAATTCGCTATTGATGGCATTTTTTCTATAATGAAGGTATTGGTTAAGTTCTTATGCCATTTACTGAAACAATGTGGTTTATATTACTTTTTTTTGATAGATGGTGGTAGGATGATATTTTTCAGTTACTGAACTTATGTTTTTTTGTTTGCTACTTACCTATTTAATTATTACTTTTTTCTCAGAATCATCATTTGATTGTTGATTGCTTATATCAGTTCTCTGTGTATGTGCGCTTTTTGCTATTTTATTATTGTCTTCATGTTGTTTTTTGTTTAAGGGGCGATTGTTTTTTAGGTTATGTTATCCCTGACAAGGGCAAGGACTGGATGTAAAAAAGCACATGGGTGCTTAATCATTTTTCTTAAAATAAAAGAATTTAATTGATTGATTGATTGATTGATTGGTTGATTGATTCTCACTTTCTCCCCCCCTCTCCCTCTCTCTCTCTCTCCCTCTCCCACTCTCTCTCTCTCCCTCTCTCTCTCCTTCTCTCTCTCCCTCTCTCTGCCTCTCCCCCTATCTCTCTCCCTCTCTCCCTCTCTCTGTCTCTCTCTGTCCTCTCTTGTCTCTGTCTCTCTCTCTCTTACCTGTTCTTCAACAGTGGGAATCAGAGACAGGATTTCTTCCCGGGCTTGCAAAGCTGCACTGACCAGGTCAGCCGTCTCGTGCCTTTCATGTGACGTCAGTTTACAGTGCAGACAGATGCTGACGTCACACTGACGACAGTAAAAGCACGTGACCTGATCCTGGTGAATCAGACACACCCCTTTCTTCTCATGCTTATGCTTTGGTGGCTGACCAAGACCAACAGGCGTCACGTGATGGTCACGTGTAAACCTATCATGATGACGTCGGCAGGTGCGACACATGTTGAGCTGGCATTGCTGGCAGGTGTGGGTGGCGTCTTGCTTGTTGTCCTCCTCACACATGTCACACACAACACTGGGCAAGTCTTCATCGGGTCAGACTCATGGTCCACATAGAAATTGGTCTGGAAAAGAGAAGACACCATTCAGTGTGAA
>JASPKP010000096.1:25000-27500 GCA_030674155.1 Stramonita haemastoma
TTTAACGTTTGCACAAGATGTTATGCGTGCGTTTGCACACGGGGCCTGGTTTAAAGTCTCATCCGGAGGACTTTTGGGGAGAGTGGAGTCAGCACTGATGTTAACTCCAGGAGAAAAATCTCCTCAACCCGGACTCGAACCCAAGTTGCCAAATTGCCAGTACAATGTTATGATCACTAGGCTATCCTCCCCATGTGTGTGTGTGCTTGTGTGTGTGTGTGTGTGTGTGTGTGTGTGTGTGTGTGTGTGTGTGTTTGTGTGTGTGTGTGTGTGTGTGTGTGTGTGTGTGTGTGTGTGTGTGTGTGTGTGTAAGTGTCTGTGTGTCTGTGTGTCTGTGTGTGTACGTGTGTGTACGTGTGTGTACGTGTGTGTACATGTGTGTATGTGTGTGTACGTGTGTACGTGTGTGTGCATGTGTGTGTGTTTGTGTGTGTGCATGTATGTTTGTGCATGTATGTGTGTGTGTTTGTGTGTGTGAGAGAGAGAGAGAGAGAGAGAGAGAGAGAGAGAGAGAGAGAGAGAGAGAGAGAGAGAGAGAGAGAGAGAGAGAGAGAGAGAGAGAGAGAGAGAGAGAGAGAGAGAGAGAGAACATGAACATGAACATGAACAAGATTTATTCTTCAGGCCACCAGCCCCAAGAATGGGGTAAACAAAGCATAGCAAAGCAAAGAATGCAAAAATAAAATAAAACCTCATGACATATATGGCAACTGCTAAAACATATCAAGTGTGAACATGTGTCCTTTTAGATTAAACTGACCTCTTTTAAATGATGTTATTTGTTTGTCAAGTCTCCAAGTTTTCAACAAAATCCTGCCTTATTTTTAAGGCATTGAAAAGATATAAGCTTAGCCTACGAATGGTAAATACACAGCCATATTTCAACACATTTACGTATGGTTGATCGATTGGGACCAAGTACTTATACCTTAGATTTTCATACAGAATACAATTTCGTATAAAATGTTCTTCATCTTCCACTACCTTACACAACTTACACATGTAGTCAGTATCCTTCTTAAAAGTTCTCCTGAAAGATGATCCATTAATTGGTAGCAAGCCGAGACGAAGCTTAACTAAACAATCCCTAAAACATTTTATATCCATGTATTCGAAATAAAGTTCACATCCAAAGTCAGCTTTAAACAGGCTGGAGGGTGGTCTGCCCTTGATAATGAACAGCTTGAGTTTTTGTCTCTGTGTTTAAAAATTATTTTATAATGTTCTTCATCATCAATGTGCTGTGCCTTGTGTCAATTTGACTTCGTTGTTGTAACGCTCAACCTGGGAAATTCTCTGTGACAAAGTTTTGGGTTTAGTTTTCGATTTTATCTGTTTTATCAATGTGAGTCAACCAACCGTGGCCATTCCAGTGGCCTGTGCCAGTGCCACCCATTGTCATCTGGTCAGTTTTTCTGTGTCTTTAATACAGAGTTCCAGAGCCTGCGTCAAGTTGTAGAGGAGAGGAGTTGGGGCGGTTGTGTTAATGTTTGTTTTTTCCCCGTTGTTGTGGGTTTATTTGCTGTTTTTCTGGTTGGTGAGGCTTTAGTTAAAATTAATCTTTTAGATCTGAACAATGAGAATGTCATGACATCTTCAATATTATTATGTCATACCAGTTCCTTACGTCATTTAAAACTTACGCAAGAAAGAAAAAGAATCATCTTCAATAAAACAATAGACAAGTCTTCAAAAGTTCTATATATCAAGTAATCTGAATACAGAAGAACGCAATAAAACTTTTCCTCATTACAATTCTGGATTAACTGTTGGCTACATGGCAATGTGTTTTTCTTTCCTTGTATCTTAAAACACTACAGTATTTAAGAAACCTTTCATCATGCCAGTGAGTGCCCAGCAGCATAGACAACTTACAGGAAAGTTTGTTGACACTTTGATAAACATCCTAGGGCATAAATCAACATTCTTCAGGCCTGTTGGCATTTTGTTGCTGCCTAAAGGGTGTGATACCATGGGAAGACACTTTGTGTGTGTGTCCATAGACAGTGAAGTGCTTTCGTTCAAAACAGCAATCTTCCAGCAGTCTGTTATACGGAAATACAGATCATCCAGGTTTGGCATGTTGACAGCTGTTGCCTTTGTTTTCTTGTCATGCTATCTGATGACATGTGGTGATGTAGAATCAAATCCTGGCCCAGATTCTCCCCAAAAAGATGTCATTGGTGCACAGAAGCCTTCCCTATCCAAGAGAAGTAGCTGTAAGGACGGTGCTGACCGTGACGCCAGGGAACGACCTGATCCACAGCAAGGCCCAAACATGGAGACTGTCATGAACGGCATGATAGAAATGCAGACCTGCGTGAAGAGAATGGAGGAGAAGCACGACAGACAGGCTGAGCGTATAGAGGGAGCAGTGGATGACATGAAGGTATTTGTGAGTGCTCAGATGGCCATCATAGAACAAAAACACCGACAGTTTCAGGAAGAAATCACAGATCTTCGACTTCAGTGTGATCAGTTTGCAAGAAGAGAACAATAG
>JASPKP010000096.1:32500-40000 GCA_030674155.1 Stramonita haemastoma
ACACACACACACACACACACACACACCACACAGGGAACACTGTAAATACAGGGTGTAAACTGTATTTGTAGAGATAAGATAATGAATAGTCATATTCTTCTTTGTGGATATCTAAAACCACTTTTACCTGTTGTGCCTAATCTATCACTGGACCATTTGTTGCCTGAACCATTGCAATTGTTGGATATAGTGTTTGCGCTAATAAGAAGTCGGATAATTCAGTTTTTTTAGTTTGTTAAAGTTAGTTTTATATTTGTAATTTGTTATCTGGCATTGGTTTCAGCTGTTGTTCAATTTTTCTTGTTTACTGGGTTTTTGTTGTTGTTGTTGTTGTTGTCCAAAATCACTTAATGTGAATAGACATTAAACTGAAGAACACACACACAGATCACAATCACTTCAAATATATCTAGGAGCTAACACCAGAAGGTGAACTGGCCTTGAATGAGACATTCTGTTGCAGAAAGCTGAAAACTGCAAGGGTTGGAAGAAGCTGGTTGCAAAATCTTCAGTGGTGCTCCACAGGTCTACAGATTATGGGATAGGTGAAAGAGGTGAGGCTGAAGAGGTGATTCTATTTTCCTGCACTTAAAGTTGGCACACACCAACACAGGCTGAGACACCATGAGGTGTGATATGTGTGGATTATAATTATGTAATTGAGACCTCCTATCTTTACCTCACACACACACAGGCATACACACACACTAAACACATGCATTATATCATCATCATAATCAGTCTTCTTCTTGTTGTTGTATTTGTTTTTTTTTCTGTGTTATTGGCTGTCTAAAACACGTACCTGATCACACACACACACACACACACACACACACACACACACACACACACACACACACACACAAATACACACACACACAATAATGTGTGTGTGTTTGTGTGTGTGTGTGTGTGTGTGTGTGTGTGTGTGTGTGTGTGTGTGTGTGTGAGTGTGTGTTATTTTTACATGTTTACTTTTTTATGCATGGCTTGTAACCCACCGAAACTTCTCTGTTTTAGAGATAATTAAGTATTTTGAATTTGAACAGACATGTACACACAGACACTTTTTAAAGTTCCTAAACGTATGAATGCAAATATTTCAAAGTATATGTTTTATTCAAAGGTCAGGGACTTCCCCAGTTGTTAGTCCCAAGGGCAACAACTTGGACAGATCAGAAATTTTTGCACACAGTTTGCTCCCTTGCTCATATGTAAAAAGCCCATGCTGTGTTATTTGTGATTGTCTTCTATTACTGATGTAGTTTTAGCTTGCTGTGCATCAGGTGTGTGCAAAGAACTAGTATAGCCCCACATCAGCAGTGCATCAGGTGTGTGCAAAGAACTAGTATAGCCCCACATCAGCAGTGCATCAGGTGTGTGCAAAGAACTAGTATAGCCCCACATCAGCAGTGCATCAGGTGTGTGCAAAGAACTAGTATAGCCCCACATCAGCAGTGCATCAGGTGTGTGCAAAGAACTAGTATAGCCCCACATCAGCAGTGCATCAGGTGTGTGCAAAGAACTAGTATAGCCCCACATCAGCAGGGCAGCAGTGTCGTACAGTGTCAGCCTGATGTACTGCTGCTGGCCAGCTAAGGTTGCTGGGTTGAGCTTCTCCAGTGCCTGTATCACACACACTCACCAAATAACTGCCATTCCTTTTTTTATTTTATTTTGTATTTTATGCCACTTTATGTCGCAGCAGATCTCTTTGCATGAAATCCCAGCTGCCCTCCCTAGGGAGAGTGTCGCCACAAATGCAGCACCTACACCTTGTTTTTTTTCTTCCTTTTTCCTGTTTGCAAATGTATCTGTTTCCCTATCAGAGTGGGTTTTTTCTACAACATTTTGCCAGGGACAAGGTCCTTGTTGCCGTGGCTTTTCTACGTGCACTACATAATGATATGTAACACACGTGACCTTTTTTATGGTCTCATCTGAAAAACTAGCACCCATACCACCATTCATGGTCTACTGGATGGGGGGAAAGTTTTGGGCCCAAATGGGATTCAAACCACCACATACTCTGATTTTCCAGGCAGGTGCTTACCTCTCGACCACTGATGCACCTTGTGATTGTCCTTACAACTCTAGCCCCACCTGTTCACCTTCCAGCCAGTCAAAGGGATGATGATAGAGGTGGGGGATCAGTGTAAGTCAGCGGACCTGCCAGTCTGCTGTCTGTGACAGGGGAAGGCACAGGAATCCACAGGGAGTGCAGGCCTCCTGTTCCCCTGCCCCCTCCCTCCCTCCACCACACTACAGGCTTGTTCCAGTGAAATACAAGTCCCCTGCCCCCCTCTCTCCCTCCACCACACTACAGGCTTGTTACAGTGAAACACAAGTCCACTGCCCCCCTCCTCCCTCCCTCCACCACACTACAGGCTTGTTACAGTGAAACACAAGTCCCCTGCCCCCCTCCCTGCACCACACTACAGGCTTGTTACAGTGAAACACAAGTCCCCTGCTCCCCTCCCTCCCTGCACCACACTACAGGCTTGTTACAGTGAAACACAAGTCCCCTGCCCCCCTCCCTCCCTGCACCACACTACAGGCTTGTTACAGTGAAACACAAGTCCCCTGCCCCCCTCCCTCCCTCCACCACACTACAGGCTTGTTACAGTGAAACACAAGTCCGCTGCCCCCCTTCCTCCTCCACACTACAGGCTTGTTACAGTGAAACACAAGTCCCCTGCCCCCATCCTCCCTCCCTCCACCACACTACAGGCTTGTTACAGTGAAACACAAGTCCCCTGCCCCCCTCCCTCCCTCCCTCCCTCCACCACACTACAGGCTTGTTACAGTGAAACACAAGTCCCCTGCCGCCATCCTCCCTCCCTCCACCACACTACAGGCTTGTTACAGTGAAACACAGGTCCCCTGCCCCCCCTCCCTCCCCTCCCTCCACCACACTACAGGCTTGTTACAGTGAAACACAGGTCCCCTGCCCCCCCTCTCCTCCCATCCACCACACTACAGGCTTGTTACAGTGAAACACAGGTCCCCCTGCCCCCCTCCTCCCCTCCCCTCCCTCCTCCACACTACAGGCTTGTTACAGTGAAACACAAGTCCCCTGCCCCCCTCCCTCCCTCCACCACACTACAGGCTTGTTACAGTGAAACACAAGTCCCCTGCCCCCCTCCCTCCCTCCCTCCACCACACTACAGGCTTGTTACAGTGAAACACAAGTCCCCTGCCCCCCTCCCTCCCCTCCTCCACAACTACAGGCTTGTTACAGTGAAACACAAGTCCCCTGCCCCCCTCCCTCCCTCCCTCCACCACACTACAGGCTTGTTACAGTGAAACACAAGTCCCCTGCCCCCCTCCCTCCCTCCCTCCACCACCTACAGGCTTGTTACAGTGAAACACAAGTCCCCTGCCCCCCTCCCTCCCTCCTCCACACTACAGGCTTGTTACAGTGAAACACAAGTCCCCTGCCCCCCTCCCTCCCTCCCTCCACCACACTACAGGCTTGTTACAGTGAAACACAAGTCCCCTGCCCCCCCCCTCCCATCCTCCCTCCCTCCCCACCACACTACAGGCTTGTTACAGTGAAACACAAGTCCCCTGCCCCCCTCTCTCTCCCTCCACCACACTACAGGCTTGTTACAGTGAAACACAAGTCCCCTGCCCCCCTCTCCCCTCCACCACACTACAGGCTTGTTACAGTGAAATACAAGTCCCCTGCCCCCCTCCCTCCCTCCACCACACTACAGGCTTGTTACAGTGAAACACAAGTCCCCTGCCCCCCTCCCTCCCTCCACCACACTACAGGCTTGTTACAGTGAAATACAAGTCCCCTGCCCCCCTCCCTCCCTCCACCACACTACAGGCTTGTTACAGTGAAATACAAGTCCCCTGCCCCCCTCCCCCCTCCACCACACTACAGGCTTGTTACAGTGAAACACAAGTCCCCTGCCCCCCTCCCTCCCTCCTCCACACTACAGGCTTGTTACAGTGAAACAAAGTCCCCTGCCCCCCTCCCTCCCTCCACCACACTACAGGCTTGTTACAGTGAAACACAAGTCCCCTGCCCCCTCCCTCCCTCCACACACTACAGGCTTGTTACAGTGAAACACAAGTCCCTGCCCCCCTCCCTCCCCCACACTACAGGCTTGTTACAGTGAAACACAAGTCCCTGCCCCCTCCCTCCCTCCCACCACTACAGGCTTGTTACAGTGAAACACAAGTCCCCTGCACCTGGCCACTCACATCCCACTGTCACATGAACACACACATCCCTCCCCTCTTCACACACTCCCTTGCACATGACCACACAGTCCCTTTGCATGTTGGACACTCCCACTACACGAACACACACAGTCCCTCTGTGCACTTTGAACAGACACAGTCCCTCTGTGCACTTTGAACACGACACAGTCCCTCTGTGCACTTTGAACACACACAGTCCCTCTGTGCACTTTGAAACACACAGTCCCTCTGTGCACTTTGAACACACACAGTCCCTCTGTGCACTTTGAACACACACAGTCCCTCTGTGCACTTTGAAACACACAGTCCTCTGTGCACTTTGAACACACAGGCATTCTCTCACCCCAACACAGCAACACACCCAGACAGCTGAAAGCAGCCATTGTTTATTGGAATAAAGCACACAGCAGCACCCATGACATGAAATAGCAAGGAAAGGATGGCTCACACCACAACACTGACAGCTTAGTACTGTACTGCACAAAGCTTGGTCAGTAAAACAGCATGCATTCTCTGTATCCTAAATCAAATTCAAACAATCCTCAAAATAATACCATCTGTCAAATCATACTGTATCATGGGAGGAAAATTATGTCGAACATATGTTGATTTTGGATAAACAATAATAATGGTAATAATAATAATGATAATAATTATTATAATCGACCTCCTCCTCTTCCTCCTCCTCCTCCCCCTCCTCCTCCTCAACTTCATGTTAATGATTAATCAGTTCGAAGCCATTAAGATCTGTACACTATTTTCAAAGAATGATTAACATCGTCATGTGTAATATTGCTTTGTTTCGTTTTCTTCGTATTTTCATGCCAAGATAATCTCCCATATTCAGTCAATAAACCTCATACTGAATTCAATGGAAAATTCAATACAGCTGTTAAGCAATTAAAAGACCAGCAGACGGGCAATGATGGCCCTATTAAGAAAAAGCAGACAGCTTCAGCTCCCAATCTCCTGTCAGCTTGACTTGTTTAACTCACTGGTGTTGCCAGTACTGACATATGGCTGTGAAGTCTGGGGTAATAGCTGTACTGATATAGCTGAATCATTACATCCCGGAATACTGCAAATATATCTTACGACTAAAAAAGAGTACTCCTAACTGCTTTATATATATGGAGAAACAGGCCGTTTCCCTTTGTTTATACACATTTACAGCCATATGGTAAAATTTTGCAACAAATTGTCTGTTGACCCAAGGAAAAAATACTCAGCCATTATGCTTCAGACACTGACAGAATGTTTCAATTTTCAAATACATAAAAATGATTGGCTATGTAAAATTAAACAGATACTTGATGAAAATGGACTATCCTTTGTATGGCATTATCCACAGTCAGTGTCTACAACATGGCTGATAAATAACCTGTCCCAGAGACTTAAAGATAATTATATGCAAAAATGGGTAGAAAATTGTCGAGACTGCCAGAAAGCCATCAACTACACTTTGTATAAGCACCAGATATCCTTTGAACCGTACTTAGACAGCCTACCACTGTTGTACAGCCTGTCCATGTTAAAAATCAGAACTAGTAATCATAAACTACCAATAGAGAAAGGAAGATATGTAAATTTACCACATGATGAAAGGCTCTGTACTCTGTGTGACATGAACCGCTTAGGTGATGAATATCATTTTGTCATGGAATGCCAGATTGCAGAACTTACGCAACCAATATTTACCTAGGTATTACACAAACCGCCCAAACTTTTATAAATACGAATCACTGATGAAAATGGGCAACAGAAAAAAATTACTGATTTTGGCAAAATTCATCAAACAAGGACTACAATTTTTTTCCTAATTATTTTGTTCTTCATATACTCGCATAATTGCATAACCATGTATGTACATATCGTATTAATTTTGCCTGAAACAGTCATTAATTTCTCTAGTCATAAGCTGTTTCAATGTATTCACTACTTAAGTGTGACTTCTCCCCTCTCTAGTCTGATTTGTATACATAGAGAGAGAGAGAGAGAGAGAGAAGAGAGAGGAGAGAGAGAGAGAGAGAGAGAGAGAGAGAGAGAGAGAGAGAGAGAGAGAGAGAGAGAGAGAGAGAGAGAGAGAGAGAGAGAGAGAGAGAGAGAGAGAGAGAGAGAGAAGGCAAGGCAAGGCAAGGCAAGGCAAGGCAAGGCAAGGCAAGGCAAAGTATTTTATTCGAGGATAATAGATAAGCACTCGTGTGCCTTTTTACATCCAGTCCCCGCCCTTTTCAGGGATACATCAAGATGAAAAGATACTAAACAATAAAATTTTACGCAGTGCCAAGCAACACACAAGAATAAGGACACTATATATGATAAGGTAATAAAAATGCACTCGATCAGAAGACAAAATCAGAAGTCACAATAAAAAGATTTTGATTATGGAAGAATAGAAAAGTGTTAATAGGTAAAGAGCAAACAAGAGAACAAGATGAGAATAAACAACTGGAAACATCAATCCACCACCATCTGTCAAAAGTTATACATGTGATATAAATCATACATTTGGATAACTGATTCAGAAACGAAAATGAGAAGTAAGAATCAATGATGATTTTGAGTTGAATAAAAAAAGCAAGAAAAACAAAGAACAAACAAAAAACAAAACAAAACAAAGAAAGGGCGCAATAATTAAAGAGTAAACATGAGAATATGATGAGGTTAAATGACTAAAAACATCAATCCACCACCATCTATCATCAAAATAAGTCCCATAAAACATAAGATTTTGATAAAAGGGGGGAAAGAACAACAACAATAGGTAAGGAATACGACAGAGATACAATATTAAGGTAATGTTATAAAAAGGCACTCATTCAGAGAGAGAGAGAGAGAGAGAGAGAGAGAGAGAGAGAGAGAGAGAGAGAGAGAGAGAGAGAGAGAGAGAGAGAGGAGAGAGAGAGAGAGAGAGGAGAGAGAGAGAATAGTCATTGTTATTTTGCTATCTTCTTGAATTATTGTATTATTCTTAATGTGTGTGTGTGTTCTATCATTATTATTATATTATTGTTACTATCATTATTCTCATTATTATTATTATTATTATTATTATTATTATTATTATTATTATTATTATTATGATAATGATGATGATGATGATGATGATGATGATGATGATGATGATGATGATGATGATGATGATGATCATCATCATCATCATCATCATCATCATCATCATCATCATCATCATCATCATCATTGTCCTTTGTGCACTCATGTTTTGCTCCTCCCTCTTGATAGCCATCATTCATTCCCAGATATGTTTACTCTTTGTTTCTCTGT
>JASPKP010000096.1:45000-50000 GCA_030674155.1 Stramonita haemastoma
GTGACGTCATAGCCCCAGTGCCAGGAAGGGCCTTGGCTGTCGGCCCGCTGTTTGTGCAGGAGCAGCTTGTCCTCAGAGAGCAGTGCCGCCTTCAGCTCCTTCCTCCACAGCAGCACATCAGGGTCAGCAGCAGTAGCACGTGCAGCACGTGACAGCAGTGAGGAGAGAGTGTCCCGGGTCAGTGTGCTGGAGGCTTTCTGCCCCTGCAGCTGACCGCCAGTGCAGGCTTCCTTCGCCGACACTTCTTCCACCAGCCGGTCACGTGACTGCCTGGCCCACGTCACCAGCAGGTCACAGCGTGCCTGGATCTGTTGCGTCACTTCCTGTGCGTGACGTGTCAGCTGACGGTCCTGACGATCCACTTGTTGTATGGCCATCTCCACCACCTGCAGCTGTTAGACACACACACGCAGTTTAGATTCAGATTCTGGGGTTTGTTGGTGATGTTTTTTTGTTTTTTTTTCAACATAAGTACAGCAGTAATCAATATTTTTCTATAAGTATATTTTACATTGATCAATTATCCATTTATGATATGTAATCAGTTGCACATTGGTGTGCCTGTATGTGTGCTCTGTGTGCTGTGTGTGTGAGTGTATGTGTGTGTGTGTGTGTGTGTGTGTGTGTGTGTGTGTGTGTGTGTGTGTGTGTGTGTGTGTGTGTGTGCGCGCGCGTGAGCGCGCATGCACCTGCGTTTGCATTTGTGTCTATGTGTGTGTGCACAAATCATTATCCAGTCTTCTTTCCTATTTTTAATGCTATGTGGAAGTTTTCCATTTTGTTTTTTTTTGCCCTTTTTAAAAAAAATAATCTGGACAAATGTTTTATGTAATTCGCTATTGATGGCATTTTTTCTGTCATGAAGGTATTGGCTAAGTTCTTATGCCATTTACTAAAATAATGTGGATTATATGACTTTTTTGATAGATGGTGGTAGGATGATATTTTTCAGTTACTGAACTTGTTACGTTTTTTTGTTTGCTACTTATCTATTTATTTATTACTTTTTTCTCATAATCATCATTTGATTGTTGATTGCTTATTTCAGTTCTCTGTGTATGTGCGCTTTTTGCTATTTTATTATTGTCTTCATGTTGTTTAAGGGGTGATTGTTTTTTATGTTATGTTATCCCTGACAAGGGCAAGGACTGGATGTAAAAAAGCACATGGGTGCTTAATCATTTTCCTTGAAATAAAAGAATTTAATTGATTGATTGATTAATTGATTGATTGATTGATTGATTGATTGATTGATTGATTGATTGATTGATTGATTCTCACTTTCTCCCCCTCTCCCTTTCTCCCTCTCTCTCTCTCCCTCTCTCCCACTCTCTCTCTCTCCCTCTCTCTCCCTCTCCTTCTCCCTCTCCCTCTCCCCCTATCTCCCTCCCTCTCTCCCTCTCTCTGACTCTCTCCCTCTCTCTGTCTCTGTCTCTGTATCTCTCTCTCTCTCTCTCTCTCTCTCTCTCTCTCTCTCTCTCTCTCTCTCTCTCTCTCTCTCTCTCTCTCTCTCTCACCTGTTCTTCAACAGTGGGAATCAGAGACAGGATTTCTTCCGGGCTTGCAAAGCTTCACTGACCAGGTCAGCCGTCTCATGCCTTTCATGTGACGTCAGCTTACAGTGAAGACAGATGCTGACGTCACACTGACGACAGTAAAAGCAGGTGACCTGATCCTGGTGAATCAGACACACCCCTTTCTTCTCCTGCTTCTTCTTTGGTGGCTGACCAAGACCAACAGGCGTCACGTGATGATCACGTGCCATGATGTCATGGCAACGTCGGCAGGTGCGACACATGTTGAGCTGGCATTGCTGGCAGGTGTGGGTGGCGTCTTGCTTGTTGTCCTCCTCACACATGTCACACACAACACTGGGCAAGCCTTCGTGGGGGTCAGACTCATGGTCCACGTAGAAATTGGTCTGGAAAGTGAAGACACCATTCAGTGTGAACAACCAGGGTACAATGCACAGGAGTCTGATTTGTCCTTTTAAGCAAAAGTGTTTTTTAACAGAAATTGATTTATTTATATTTGGAAGATTGGAGAGTTTTAGAGGTTAAAGCATGGTGCTTGTGACTTGACAGCCCAGGACTGAACCTATGTTTGAGACACCACTGAGACACCTGTTCAAGAGGATCTTTTCCCTGAAGTTATCGTCAGTATTGACTTGACTCCCGAAAGTCATCTTTTTTTTTTTTACAAAGTGAAGCCCTATATGTATATATGCATACAGAACATCTTGTGCAAGTATTTAAACCCATTCTACTTTTCAAAAGAGTAGACAAGCTATTAATTTTGTGTGGGTGAGAGCGGGGACACAAAAAAAAAAAAAAAAAAAAACAACAACATGCACAGTGGTGTTATGGTTAGACAGAATCTCCAAAATCAGTGTGTGTGTGTGTGTGTGTGTGTGTGTGTGTGTGTGTGTGTGTGTGTGTGTGTGTGTGTGTGTGTGTCTGTGTGTGTCTGTGTGTGTCTGTGTGTGTATGTTGTGTGTGTGTGTGTGTGTGTGTGTGTGTGTGTTTGTGTGTATGTGTGTGTGTGAGTGTGTGTGTGTGTGCACACACGCATGCGTGCGTGTGTATATGTATGTGTGTTTTGTGATTGTGTGCATGTGTGCGTGTGTGTTGTGTGTGTGTGTGTGTGTGTGTGTGTGTGTGTGTGTGTGTGTGTGTGTGATGTGTGTGTGTGTGTATGCGCGCGCGCGCGCAAAAAGTTTTAGTGTTTTCATTTTTGGGTAGAGGTCTATGTCGCTCTTATTCCTCTTTTTTCATTGATATATATTGTCAATGTTTGCTTCAACCAGTTCGTTCTTAATATTATCGTCATCATTGTCAACATCATCATTATCATCATCATCAATATCATCATCATCATCATAATCATTAGCATCACAACATCGTTATCAATACCTTTTGAAATCATCATCACCACCATCATGATCATGATAATGATGATCATCATGATCATGATCATCATCAGCAGCAGCAGCAGCAGCACCACACATCATCACCATCACCATCACCACCATCACCATCATCATCATCATCATCATCATCATCATCAATGCTATCATCATCACAATGATCCCATCCCCATTATGATCATCATTGTCATCCTCTCTGATATCATACAATGCCAGGCTCACCGGCAGTTTGGCCACACCCCCTGGAGGTATGGGCACTGGAGCTCGGCATGTGGGACACAGGAAAGTGCCCCTACTGTCCCCCACCCCATGGCCAGCAGTGACGTCACCACTCTCCACTGGGGCCTCCTTCAAGGCAGGTGTTCCCTCAGGTCCCTCACAGGGCTGTGCTTCTGGCTCTCCCTCATCCCCTGTGGGGGTGGGGGGCTGTTGTCTTGGGGTCTCTTTCTTTTCCAGATCATCGTCAGTGGCTGGTCAAGCTTCAAGGCTGAGATGACAGAGGCTTCCAGTGCAGTGAGGCACGGCAGACAGAAGGTGTGGTAGCAAGGTAAGAGTTTAGGATGTCGCCCTCCATAAGGCTCCATGCACAGACAGCAGGTGTAACGAACATCTACCTCCTTGCCTGTGGTCACTGAGGGACCGCTTGTCGCCATGTTGGTGTAGTATAGTGAGCAGAAAGGGAGCAGTGACACACTGACTACCTACAATCCACAGAGAGACGTTCACACAGAACACACCATGATCACTGTCAGTACAGCCCACAGACGTTGACACAGAACACACCACGATCACTGTCAGTACAGCCCACACAGCCCACAGACGTTGACACAGAACACCACGATCACTGTCAGCACAGCCCACAGACGTTGACACAGAACACACCACTGTCAGCACAGCCCACAGCAGCACACACCTTCACACGTTCAGAATAAGAAGTGTGGTCAGTGTGTGATCGTTCATCAGATGTGTCCCAGTTTCGACAGTGTATCTGCAGTACAGGCTGCTAGTCCAGTCCTTCATATACACTTCCTGGTCACAGAAAACAGTTGCCTTGCCACTTTCAGTCAGAATTTTCTGTTGGCTGTGACTGACTGAGAACACACCCCATGTAGTGATCTTCTTCAATGAGCAGTCAGCTATAACAGTGACACAGGGAATATTCACAGTTGGCAATGGTTAACCCAGATGATATCAACAGATAATAACAGCAAGCTGGCTGTCCTCCCTCACAGATACTGACAGAAAGAGGTCTGTACTGTCATCTGCATGAACCGAAACCAAAGGCGCAGTAATCACAGCACAGAAAAGAGGGCAGGTTACACTGAACTGAAACACACACACACAACACACACACACACACACACACACACACACACACACACACACACACACACACACACTCACACATACACACACACACTCACCACATACACACACTCAAACACACACTCTTTGCATACTGGGTGCACACACACTCACATGCACGGGTGCTAACTACACACACACACATACACACGCGCACGCAGGCAGGCATGCCTGCACGCACACACATACACACACACGCTCGTAAGTACACACACCTCCTTTGAATGAAACTATACACCAAGGCCTCATGTAGGAAGGCAAGTTAAAACCCAATCTATCTTTGAAAGACTAGGCCATTGTGTGGAGTGGGAACGAATGACAAAATATACAAAACTCCCTACATATGGGAACTGGATGTAAAAAAAAAGCATATGAAAACTTATTCCATTATCCTTGAAATAAAAGAATGAATAGTTAAATGAATAAATGAATAGATAAATAAATCAACTGCAAATTTTAAAAAAAGTCAATAGCTAAAAATTGACCTCTGGTGCAATGCGACTCCTTAGTGGTGGAGCTTAAATTTATTCATTTATTCTTTTATATGAGCATAATGGAATGAGTATCTGTGTGCTTTTTCACATTTAGTCCTTGTGTGTATGCAGTTTTGTAAAAATTGTCATCTGTTCCCATCTGTTTGTATGTGTGTATGTGTATGTGTGCGTGCATGCGCATGTGTATGTGACTATGTGCGTGTGTGTATGTGTGT
>JASPKP010000096.1:55000-60000 GCA_030674155.1 Stramonita haemastoma
CTTTGGTGTGTGTGTGTGTGCGCGCGCGCGCGCGCGCGCGTGTGTGTGTGTGTGTGTGTGTGTGTGTGTGTGTGTGTGTGTGTGTGTGTGTGTGTGTGTAAGTGGGGTTTTTTTTGCATGTTTACTTTTTATGTATGGCTTGAAACACACCGAAATTTCTCTGTTTTAGAGATAATTAAATATTTTGAATTTGAACAGACCTGCACACACAGACACACTTAAAAGCTCTTAAACATATGAATACAAATATTTCAAATTATGTTTTATTCAAAGGTCAGGGACTTCCCCAGTTGTTAGTCCCAAGGGCAACAACTTGGACAGATCAGAATATTTTTGCACACAGTTTGCTCCCTTGCTCATCTGTAAAAAGCCCTTGCTGTGTTATTTGTGATTGTCTTCTTTTACCAATGTACTTTTAGCTTGCTGTGTATCAGGTGTGTGCAAAGAACTAGTATAGCCCCGCATCAGCAGTGCATCAGGTGTGTGCACAGAACTAGTATAGCCCCACATCAGCAGTACATCAGGTGTGTGCAAAGAACTAGTATAGCCCCACATCAGCAGGGCATCAGGTGTGTGCAAAGAACTAGTATAGCCCCACATCAGCAGTGCATCAGGTGTGTGCAAAGAACTAGTATAGCCCCACATCAGCAGGGCATCAGGTGTGTGCAAAGAACTAGTATAGCCCCACATCAGCAGTACATCAGGTGTGTGCAAAGAACTAGTATAGCCCCACATCAGCAGGGCATCAGGTGTGTGCACAGAACTAGTATAGCCCCACATCAGCAGTGCATCAGGTGTGTGCAAAGAACTAGTATAGCCCCACATCAGCAGTGCATCAGGTGTGTGCAAAGAACTAGTATAGCCCCACATCAGCAGGGCAGCAGTGTCGTACAGTGTCAGCCTGATGTACTGCTGCTGGCCAGCTAAGGTAGCTGGGTTGAGCTTCTCCAGTACCTGTATCACACACACTCACCAAATAAATGGCATTCCTTTTTATTGTATTTCTTTTATTTTGTATTTTATACCACTTTATGTCACAGCAGATTTCTCTGTGTGAAATCCCAGCTGCCCTCCCTGGGGAGAGTGTGTCAACACAAATGCAGCACCTAGCATTGGTTTTTTCTTCCTTTTTCCCGTTTGCAACTGTATCTGTTTCCCTATCAGAGTAGGTTTTTTTCTATTTAAAAAATGTTGCCAGGGACAAGGTCCTTGTTGCCGTGGGTTCTTTACGTGCTCTCTTCTCCCCTCTCTCTCTCTCTCTCTCTCTCTCTCTCTCTCTCTCTCTCTCTCTCTCTCTCTCTCTCTCTCTCTCTCTCTTCTCTCTCTCTCTCTCTCTCTCTCTCTCTCTCTCTCTTCTCTCTCTCTCTCTCTCTCTCTCTCTCTCTCTCTCTCTCTCTCTCTCTTCTCTCTCTCTCTCTCTTCCCCTCTCTCTCTCTCTCTCTCTCTCTCTCTCTCAGTTATATATATATATATATATATATATATATACATATATACATATATATATATATATATGTATATATGTATATATGTATATATATATATATATATATATATATATATATATATATAGATATATATATATATAGATATAGATATATATATATATATATATATATATATATATATATATATATATATATATATATATATATATATATATATATATATATATATATAACACTAAGAACTAACTACAGAAGAGATTTTACTGGGGAAGAATATATAACCTCAGCAACTGATGTAGTATTGAAACGTTTGATTCCAATCTGGTATTGTCCTCGTATGAAATTAGTGCAAGATTGATGAATAGAATGCATTCCAAAATGAAGACATCACATTTCAAACGTATTTCTTGTTCACATAAACTAGAAATTTTAATGTATAAACTGAGGTTGAATGCATGGAATACCAAATATTCTAAAAACGTGTCATGTTGCTGTTCTCAACCTCTTTCAATCCACCACTTATTGTTTGATTGTCCAATTCTTTTTGACCTTTTTAAAAGGAGAGGATTAGATATTAAAAAAAGATATGCCACTGTTCAAGAAGTTTTGGATGACTCTCAGCCCAAACGGGATTCAAACCACTGCATACTCTGATTTTCTATGCAGGTGCGTTACCTCTAGACCACTAATCCACCTTGTGATTGTCCTTACAACTCCAGCCCCACCTGTTCACCTTCCAGCCAGTCAAAGGGATGGATGATGGAGGGGGGGGGAGTCAGTGTAAGTCAGCTGGCCTGCCAGTCTGCTGTCTGTGACAGGGGAAGGCACAGGAAGCCACAGGGAGTGCAGGCCTCCTGTTCCCCTGCCCCCCTCCCTCCCTCCACCACACTACAGGCTTGTTACAGTGAAACACAAGTCCCTTGCCCCCCTCCTTCCCTCCACCACACTACGGGCTTGTTACAGTGAAACACAAGTCCCCTGCCCCCCTCCCTCCCTCCCACCCTCCATCACACTACAGGCTTGTTACAGTGAAACACAAGTCCCCTGCCCCCTCCCTCCCTCCCTCCACCACACTACAGGCTTGTTACAGTGAAACACAAGTCCCCTGCCCCCCTCCCTCCCTCCACCACACTACAGGCTTGTTACAGTCCCCTGCAGCCTGGCCCTTTACTTCCCCAACACCACAACACCACACTTCCCTCCCTCCCTCTCTTTCTCCCTCCCTCCCCACCAGTGTAGACAGTGTGGGATACCAGCTCAGACACACACAGTCCCTCTGTGCACTTTGAACAGACACAGTCCCTCTGTGCACTTTGAATAGACACAGTCCCTCTGTGCACTTTGAATAGACACAGTCCCTCTGTGCACTTTCAACACACACAGTCCCTCTGTGCACTTTCAACACACACAGGCATTCTCTCACCCAAACACAGCAACACACCCAGACAGCTGAAAGTAGCCATTGTTTATTGGAATAAAGCACACAGCGGCACCCATGACATGAAATAGCAAGGAAAGGATGACTCACACCACAACACTAACAGCTTAGTACTGTACTGCACAAAGCTTGGTCAGTAAAACAGCACGCATTCTCTGTATCCTAAATTAAACAAAATACACCAACTCAAATACCATCTGTCAAATCATACCTATCGTTTTTCACTGAAATAAACTAACTGGAATGTACTCAGGGGCAAAATCTTATATTACTTTTTCAAAAAGAAAAAGAAGTACAGGGACAAAAAGCTAGCAAAATCCATAAATCACAAAACAAAGGACCCTCTTGAATATGTTGGAAGACACAGGAGTGTAAGTGAAACCAAAGCATGAGACCAGAGCAACTGAGGCTTTTTTTTATTGCATAATATTCAATGGTGATGAAGATGACGCAGTGATGCTGCTATGGAAGTGCATGTGCTTTGAGATCAATTGGCAGGGCTGTACTCTACACTCACTTTTGAAATATATCCCAGTGTTAACTGGGACTGAGAGATGCAGACACCTGCAGTGTTGGTAAGTAGATCGAGCAATATACTATTGTAATATATCCCGGTGTTGACTGGGTCTGAGAGATACAGACACCTGCAGTGTTGGTAAGTAGATCAAGCAATATATTATTGTAATATATCCCTGTGTTGACTGGGTCTGACAGATACAGACACCTGCAGTGTTGGTAAGTAGATCAATCAATATATTATTGTAATATATCCCTGTGTTGACTGGGTCTGACAGATACAGACACCTGCAGTGTTGGTAAGTAGATCAAGCAATATATTATTGTAATATATCCCTGTGTTGACTGGGTCTGACAGATACAGACACCTGCAGTGTTGGTAAGTAGATCGAGCAATATACTATTGTAATATATCCCTGTGTTGACTGGGTCTGAGGGATACAGACACCTGCAGTGTTGGTAAGACAGATCGAGCAATACACAAAAAGGCATTGTAAAGTTTATGAAGCTCTAACTTTTGCTCACAGGTTTTCTCCATGACCCCATAGCAAACTTTGTCTGGGTAGAAACCCGCCAAGGTCTGAGAAAACCTTACGACTCTTATGGGATTCAAACCTGCGACCTTCCAATCAGTAACCCAGTGCATTAACCACTGCGCAATGATGGCTGGTGACATGTTGTATTTTAAGGTTGCTAATATAACTTGTGTTTATTATGGTCATAAAACAGACTTCTGGATATGACTTGTTAAAATGTTGGAACTTCTCTTTCAGCTTTCCCTTTTGACCATATAGGATGACAATTATATAGAGCTATGTTGATTTTGGAGATAGAATTTTATTAATATTTAAAAAAAAATTAAACCCCTTTATGTCACAGCAGATTCTCTGCCTGAAATTCGGGTTGCTCTCCCCGGGGAGAGCGTTTCCCACGAGTGCAGCAACTACCTATTATAATTGTTTTTCCCTCAGGGATGGTGTCTAAACAGACAACTGTGTGCATGCTTTTTTTTTTAAAAATAATTTTGTCATCCGCTCCTACCAGCACATGATGGCCTGCTCTTTCGAAAGGCGGAATGGGGTTTTAATGTGTTTGCAAGATGTTCTGCGTGCGTTCGCACATGGGGCCTTGGTTTATAGTCTCATCCGAATGACTTTGTTACATTCAGTTTGATTTTGAATAGTAATGATGATGATGATGATGATGATGATGATGATGATGATGATGATGATGATGATGATGATGATGATGATGATGATGATATAATAATAATAATAATAATAATAATAATAATAATAATAATAATAATAATAATAATAATAATAATAATAATAATAATAATATAATAACAACAATAACAACAACAACAACAACAACAACAACAACGACGACGACGACGATGACGATGACGATGATGATGATGATGATCATCATCATCATCATCATCATCGTCACCATCATCATCGTCACCATCATCATCATCATCATCATCATCATCATCATCATCATCATCATCATCATCATCATCATCATCATCATCATCATCATCATCATCGAATCCACCTTCTCCCTCTCCTCATCAACATCATATTAATGAT
>JASPKP010000096.1:65000-82500 GCA_030674155.1 Stramonita haemastoma
TCTCTCTCTCTCTCTCTCTCTCTCTCTCTCTCTCTCTCTCTCTCATGATCAGTCATGATTTATATGACTTGTTTTGTTGATAGATTAAATATCAATTTTTAGAATGCTCTGTTCCTGTTTTTCAGTTTTTATTCTATTTGTTTCTTGGGGTTTTTTTGTTTCCTTCTTATAGAAAGTATGAATGTAAAAGAATGGATGACATTGTAACCTGATATAATTGTTTCGCTTCTTTGATTCCAATGACACCGCCCGCTCACACTTACCTTTTTCCTATAAAGTAAAAAAAAAACCCAACTTTAAATGCATGTGAGAGCACGATATATGCTTGTGTGTGTGTGTGTGTGTGTGTGTGTGTGTGTGTGTGTGTGTGTGTGTGTGTGTGTGTGTGTGTGTGTGTGTGTGTGTGTGTGTGTGTGTGTGTTTGTTTTAAAGCCTATCCACTAAACACGGATAGTAGACAGACAATGGGGAGGGGAAAGAGAGGAAGAGTTAATGTGAGTGCGTTTGTTTGGTCAGTAGAAAGGAGGAGCAAAAAGAAGAATGGAACTAACCATCAGAAACTTGGTGAATTGTGCATACAAAAAACAAACAAACAAATAACGATAAATGAATGTGTGCGTGTGTGTGCAGATGTTGGTATTATGGGGAAGGGGGCGGGAGGGTGTTATTGCTTTTTCTTTTCTGTATAATTTTTGTTGTTTTCATTTCTGCAGACACACAGAGAAATACGTTACCTAGGTTGTCCTTGAGAGACTGGGTCACTTTCTGCAGGTCAGCTTCAGTCTTCCTGGACGTTGTGACTTCCTTCTGCAGTGATGTAGTCTCCTTCTTCAGGTCACCAGTCTCCTTCTTCAGGTCACCAGTCTCCTTCTTCAGGTCACCAGTCTCCTTCTTCAGGTCACCAGTCTCCTTCTTCAGGTCACCAGTCTTCTTCTCCTGTTCTTCTCCTTTCTTCTTCAGTTCCTCAGTCTTCTTCTCCTGTTCCTCCCCTTTCTTCTTCAGTTCCTCAGTCTTCTTCTCCTGTTCTTCTCCTTTCTTCTTCAGTTCTCCAGTTTCCTTTTTCAGTTCCTTAGTCTTCTTCTCCTGCTCTTCAATCTTCTTCTCCTGTTCTTCTCCTTTCTTCTCCTGCTCTTCAATCTTCTTCTCCTGTTCTTCCCCTTTCTTCTTCAGTTCCTCAGTCTTCTTCTCCTGTTCTTCTCCTTTCTTCTTCAGTTCTTCAGTCTTCTTCTCCTGTTCTTCTCCTTTCTTCTGAAGGGTGGTGACGTCATCAAGGCAGGAAGCCAGCTGGGAGGTGAGGGTGTGGGTGTTTTCTGTCACCTCCCTCATCCAGCCCTCCACTCTGTCCCTCAGCTCTCTCAGTGACCCAGGCACTCTCCTCACCCCCTCAACATCCGCCCCCTCCACCACACGCCCCATGTACGCTGTGACGTCATCCTGGTTCAGCAGGCAGGCCTCGGTGACGTCATAGCTCCAGTGCCAGGAAGGGCCCTGGCTGTCGGCCCGCTGCTTGTGCAGGAGCAGCTTATCCTCAGAGAGCAGTGCCACCTTCAGCTCCTTCCTCCATAGCAGCACATCGGGGTCAGCAGCAGTAGCACGTGCAGCACGTGACAGCAGTGAGGAGAGAGTGTCCCGGGTCAGTGTGCTGGAGGCTTTCTGCATCTGCAGCTGACCGCCAGTGCAGGCTTCCTTCGCCGACACTTCTTCCACCAGCCGGTCACGTGACTGCTTGGCCCACGTCACCAGCAGGTCACAGCGTGCCTGGATCTGTTGCGTCACTTCCTGTGCGTGACGTGTCAGCTGACAGTCCTGACGATCCACTTGTTGTATGGCCATCTCCACCACCTGCAGCTGTTAGACACACACACACGCAGTTTAGATTCAGATTCTGGGGTTTGTTGTTGTTATTGATGGTTTCTTTTTTTACTGTAAGTATTGCAGTAATCAATATTTTTGTATAAGTATCTTTTAAATTGATGAATTATCAATGTATGATATGTAATCAGTTGCATATTGGTGTGTGTATGTGTGCTTTGTATGCTCTTTTTGTGTGAGTGAGTGTGTGTGTGTGTGTGTGTGTGTGTGTGTGTGTGTGTGTGTGTGTGTGTGTGTGTGTGTGTGTGTGTGTGTGTGTGCACGCGTGCGCACATGAGTGCACCTGCCTTTGCGTGTGTGTGTGCATAAATCATTATCCAGTCTTCTTTCCTATTTTTAATGCTATGTGGAAGTTTTCGATTTTGTTTTGTTTTGCCCTTTTTTTCTGAAATCTGGGACACATGTTTTATGTAATTCGCTATTGATTGCATTTTTGAATGAAGGTATTGGTTAAGTTCTTATGCCATTTACTGAAATAATGTGGTTTATATTACTTTTTTTTGATAGATGGTGGTAGGATGATATTTTTCAGTTACTGAACTTATGTTTTTTTGTTTGCTACTTGCCTATTTAATTATTACTTTTTTCTCAGAATCATCATTTGATTGTTGATTGCTTATACCAGTTCTCTGTGTATGTGCGCTTTTTGCTATTTTATTATTGTCTTCATGTTGTTTTTTGTTTAAGGGGCGATTGTTTTTTAGGTTATGTTATCCCTGACAAGGGCAAGGACTGGATGTAAAAAAGCACATGGGTGCTTAATCATTTTTCTTAAAATAAAGAATTTAATTGATTGATTGATTGATTGATTGATTGATTGGTTTGATTGATTGATTGATTCTGATTTTCTCCCCCCCTCTCCCCCTATCCCTCTCTCTCTCCCCCTCTCCCACTCTCTCTCTCTCCCTCTCTCTCTCTCCCTCTCCTTCTCTCTCTCCCTCTCTCTCCCTCTCCCCCTATCTCTCTCCCTCTCTCTGTCTCTCTCCCTCTGTCTTTATGTCTCTGTCCCTCTCTCTCTGTCTCTCTCTGTCTCTCTGTCTCTCTCTGTCTGTCTGTCTCTCTCACCTGTTCTTCAACAGTGGGAATCAGAGACAGGATTTCTTCCCGGGCTTGCAAAGCTGCACTGACCAGGTCAGCCGTCTCGTGCCTTTCATGTGACGTCAGCTTACAGTGCAGACAAATGCTGACGTCACACTGACGACAGTAGAAGCACGTGACCTGATCCTGGTGAATCAGACACACCCCTTTCTTCTCCTGCTTCTGCTTTGCTGGCTGACCAAGACCAACAGGCGTCACGTGATGGTCACGTGCCGTGATGTCATGGGGTCGTCGGCAGGTACGACACATGTTGAGCTGGCATTGCTGGCAGGTGTGGGTGGCGTCTTGCTTGTTGTCCTCCTCACACATGTCACACACAACACTGGGCAAGTCTTCGTGGGGGTCAGACTCATGGTCCACGTAGAAATTGGTCTGGAAAGAGAAGACACCATTCAGTGTGAACAACCAGGGTACAATGCACAGGAGTCTGATTTGTCCTTTAAGCAAAAGTATTTCTACATTACTCTTTCAATTTGTCAGGTGTGATATTTAGATACTTTGAAGACAAGGTTGAGTAGATGTTTGTCATACTTGCTAGTTGACTAACAGATTTGCTTTTCTAATATTCAAGGGGTGCAGATTGGGGTAGAAAGCTCACTTTTAAAAAAAATACAGAAATTGATTTATTTCAATTTTGGTGGATTGGAGAGTTCAGTGGTTAAAGCATGGTGCTTGTGACTTGACAGCCCAGGACTGAACCCATGTTTGAGACACCACTGAGACACCTGTTCAAGAAGATCTTTTCCCTGAAGTTATCTTCAGTATTGACTCCACTCCTGAAAGTCATTATTTTTTTTTTTTTTTTACAAAGTGAAGCCCTACATGTATATATCCATACAGAACATCTTGTGCAAGCATTTAAACCCATTCTACTTTTCAAAAGAGTAGACAGGCTATTAACTTTGTGCTGGTAAGAGCGGGGACACTAAAATAAAAACAACAACATGCACAGTGGTGTTATGGTTAGACAGAATCTCCGAAATCAGAGAGTGTGTGTGTGTGTGTGTGTGTGTGTGTGTGTGTGTGTGTGTGTGTGTGTGTGTGTGTGTGTGTGTGTGTGTGTGTGTTTGTGTGTGAGTTATCTGTTCCTGAGTAAGTACAGTTTACTTTCACTGCTCTGCATTGTTTGTGTATTTTAGGAGATTTTCAAGCCTTCAGGAAAGTTATAGTGTGATTCTTTGGAAAGTTTTTGTGTTTCTTTATTAGTAAAACTGCTGTGGTGTTGTTATAGATTAGTCCCTCATCTAGTTTTCATCATTTTCTTGGTTCTACCGACGTTTGTGAGTATTCGACGCCATAGGCCTACCTGGTACTATTAGATCTAGATCTAGTATTTGTAGAGTTTATTTTTTTGCCTAGAACGTGATGTCTCAATCAAGAAGATCAATGACCAACAAAACACAAAATGCAGCCACCTTGACCAAGAAGCTCGCTCATGAGACAGCAGAAGTCAGCCAAAACATAAAAGAGGACTTTGTTGAATGTGTCCTCAGTGGACTGAACACTAAGACTGTGTCCACAGGAAAAAAAAGCGATGCAAAATTAGTAAAAGAAAATGATGTGATTGCTGTTCGAGTGGCAGAAATCTTGATGCCACAATTATGTGACCATATTGAAAATTTTTTTGAAAATTGTTTGAAAACAACCCTTTCAACACTTGCAGAGGCTTTTTCGGAAGAATGCAGCAGGATTGTCCAGCATGTTCAAAGATCAAGTTTGCTGCTGCATTATGAAATAGATCAGTTAGAACAGTACCAGAGGAGAGACAGTGTGAAAATTACGGGGATGGCTGAGAGTGACAATGAAGATCTTGAAAAGAAAATATTGGACATATGCAAGGACCTGGACTGTGAGATGACCACAAAATTAATGACATCTCCGTGGTTCATCGAACAGGAAAAAAATCACCAGGAGGAAAGCCTTGGCCAGTTTTGGTGAAATTTACATCTCGAAGATCAAAAGGAGCTCTTATGAGAAAAAGATTTCAGCTGAAGGACAAACCATCCTACAAAAATATGTACATCAACGAGGACCTCACCCCGATGCGTGCCAAGCTGCTGCATGCCTGTAAAGGCATGAAAGACAGAGTAGAAAAAGTTACCACCAGCCATGACGGCAAGATCCTGTGTCATCTAAAAAAGGCCCCTGGAACATCTGGCCCAAACAACGTTGTAGCAGTGACAACACCCGATGATTTATTCAAACTTGGCATGGACACTGTGGACTATGGCCTGTTTGGACTTTCACACCTGGTCCTGCAGTCCTCTTCTGAATAGAGAGACACTGGAGGATCACGGTGTTTACTTTCAAATTTGTGTGTTGAGTGTCATCATTTTCCCCATAGAAGCCCAACAAATGTTACCCAGATTTCATCACGTGAGTTCCTCTTTTCTTCTATAACACCTTGCCCCGCTTTAACATTGTCTTCAAGTTCCACTTCACCATTGGCCACAAACTTTTCATCTCATGCCACAGCTTTACCACAATGTTCTAAAATCGTAAGAAATCCTTCTATTTCCTCATGTTGTTCTTCAGTTAATTGTGTAGTTGAGTCTGCTTTGTATTCTACTAATAGTCGTGTTGTTTCTTCGTCAGTAGCAGTGCCTGTGTATGTAATGAACACGTCTTCTTTACCATGTGCAGCATCTTCCAAAATTTGTACACATTCACAAAACATGTGCAGTAGACAGAATGAATCTAGTGTTTCTCAGATCACAAATGAAATAAATATCAATGGGTCATTACACTGTGATCGTAGGTGCAAAAGTTTAAGCTCAGTTATGCAGAAACATGTGCCACGTGATGTAAAGGTGTGTGATGTATCTTCATGCTTGTGTAAATCATCAGAGATAAATCATAATATTATAATAGAAAGCAAGACTGAGAACAAATTTGACTCAGATCAAAAAAGTAAAAAATGTCTGAAGAAGGTTAACAAAGATTATATCCCACCACATTCATGTATAAGCATTATGTTGTTAAATGTCTGTGGTTTACCAGCCATCTAAAATGCAGGGATTTTGTGGATTATATCACTGGTTTTGATTTAATGGTCTTTGTTGAAACAAAGACAGATCAGCTAGATTTGGATTTCTTTGTTGATGTATTTGATAAAATGGGATTTTCCATTGATATTTTGAGCAGAAAAAAAGTATCCCGCTCAGGTGGTATTGCTTTAGTAATTAAAAAGTCATTGTGTAAATACATTAAAACTTTAGCAAACAAACACAATCATGTTTTATGGTTCTTGATAGATCAAAAGATAACAGGGTTTGAAAAACCAGTTTTAGGTGGAGCAGTCTATATTCCTTCAGAGGGTTCACGATATAGTAGTGTTGATTTATTTGATGATATTGAAACTTCTCTAGTTGACCTTAGATGTAAATATAATAACTGCCCTGTGTTGTTATTGGGTGATTTCAATGCAAATATCAAATGCAATAATGATTACATTGACATAGATCCAGATGAGGTAGATCAGAATGTTTATATTCTTGAGGATTGCAGTGCTGATCCAAAACCTAGATGTTCAAAGGATGAGCATCGAATCAATAACTATGGATATCGGCTGCTTGATTTATGTAAAGCCCAGTGTCTGTTTATCTTTAATGGTCGTTTTGGAAGGGATGAGGGGGTGGGTAGTTATACAAGCTGTGGTAATGCTATACTTGATTATGTTCTAGGTACAAGCGACTTTTTTCCATTTCTAGATGATTTTTATGTTGCACCCTTTGATGCTGTTTTGTCTGATGTGCACTGTCCAATAGAACTAACAATAAGCATAAAGAAACAAGAAGTTGATACAGGTACTAGTTTAAATATTCCAGATACAACACATGATCACCTAGGAAAACAACGACCAAAACCATTTGAACTGAATCTGAAAGACTCATTTATTTCTGAGCTATCAAAGCTTAACATAATAGATCTAATTACTAAAACTGAGCAGGAAGACGTCACTATTGACGAAATTAATGATGACTTGACGTCAATGATTATGACGGCAGCAAAATCTACTTTTGGAACAAAACCAGTTCATAGGTTAAAACATAGTGTTAAAAAACCATCGAAAGTGTGATTCAATGCAGAATGCTCAGTAAAAAGATAATTGTATCTAAAATGTAAAGTTGTATGTAAAAGCAGAGACACTCCAGAAACATGTTTTCTCCTGAAAATAGCCAGTAAAGAGTACAAAAATACCATCAGAAAAACATGTCGGAGAGCAAAGAAAAAATGGTGTCAACACTTAAAGACTATGAAAAAAAGCAACAGTAAAGATTTCTGGAAAGAAGTAAAAGAGCACTCTTTTGATGAATGTCCAATTAGTTTACCTACTCTTTTTGAACATTTTAAAACACTAAATGATGTAAATCCTGTCAGTTCTCAATTTACAGACAACAATATTACCTTTGAATACCTTCCAGACTTCAGTTTAGATGATCTTAACAGATCTATAACTGAACAAGAAGTGGGAAATGCCCTTGATTTAATGAAAAGTGGTAAAGCAGCAGGTATAGATAATATTTATTCTGATTATGTCAAGTATAGCAAACCAGTGCTTAAAACGTTGTATTGCAAACTGTTTAATAAAGTGTTAGATACAGGAAAGATACCAGATGTTTGGATGGTTGGCCTTATAAAGCCTATTTATAAAGGTAGAGGAGACAAATACGACTGTGATAACTACAGAGGTATAACATTGTTGAGTTGTATTGGAAAACTGTTCACTTTTGTATTCAATATTAGGTTGACAAGATTTCTTGAAACAAATAAGATACTTTTGGAAAACCAGGCAGGCTTCAGAAAGTATCACTCTACTATAGATAATTGTTTCATTTTGAAATTTCTTTCAGATATCTTTCTAAGCAAAAAACTAACGTTATACTGTGCTTTTGTTGATTATCAGAAGGCTTTTGATTCTGTATGCCGTAGTGCTTTATGGTATAAACTGGCAAAACAAAATATAAATGGAAAAGTATTGAAAATCATCATGAATATGTATGAAAATGTAAAAGCTTGTTTTTTGTTAAAGATAGAATCTGCTCTGACTATTTCAAAAGCTTTACTGGTGTTCGTCAAGGTGATAGTCTTTCTCCTGTCTTGTTTTCTATGTTTCTGAATGATTTGGAACTATATTTGACAGATAGAAATTGTTCACCATTGAATGTTCAGCTTTCATCTGATGGAGAAATGCTAACGAACTATGTTAAACTTCTAATTTTGCTATATGCTGATGATACTATTTTATTCTCTAATACAAAAAGGGGTTACAAGATGCTTTAGACAATTTGTATGCTTACTGTTCTCAATGGAAACTTGTTGTGAATCCAGTCAAAACAAAAATCATGGTATTTGGCCGTAATAGATCTCGTAACATGTTCACATATGGTGGAAAAACCTTGGAAGTTGTAAATAGTTTTAAATATTTAGGAATTATTTTCAGTAAGAGTGGTAGTTTTGCAAAATGCAAGAAAAATGCTTGTGATAAAGCTACTAAAGTCATGTTTAGTTTGATAAGGACTGCACGGCAAAAAGAACTACCTATACATGTGATACTTGATTTATTCGATAAAATAGTTGTACCTGTTCTGTTGTATGGGTGTGAAGTTTGGGGATATGAAAACCTAGCAATAATTGATAATTTTCAGTTAAAATTTTTAAAAATACATCTTTCGTTTAAAGCGTACGACTTTGACTTCGTTAGTATATGGAGAAACAGGCAGATATCCCTTGTCTATTTTGGTTTCTTTTCGAATGGTTCGTTTCTGGATGCAGCTGCTTGATTTTCATTCAGAGAAACTATCCTCAAATGTTTATAAGATGATGAAAGATTTATATGACAAATCTTCGATTCAATCCGCATGGTTAAAAAAGATACAAAGCATTTTAGTACAAAGCGGATTTGATTGTTTGTGGGAGAGACTGTTTTGTTCAACTATCAATTCTACCAGTTCACATGTCAAAGCCTTCTTAATAGATAAATTTGTTAATGAATGGAGAGCTGAGCTGTTGGATAGTAGCAGATGCCTTTATTACTAAAACTATAAAATTGATTTTGGTATGGAAAAATATATAACTTGTCTACCCAATGTATATGTTTAGACTCTTATGAAATTTCGTTGCAGTTGTCACAAACTTCCTATTGAGGTTGGACGTTTCCATAACATACTACGGGAAGGGACGAAAGAGTATGTTCAAAATGCAATATGTCTGTTATAGGGGATGAATTTAATTTTATCATGGAATGTCCCCACTTTACACATCTATGGCAAGATTTTATTCCTCGGCATTTTCGTCAACCCATGTCCAGTTATAATTTTTGCAGGCTGATGAAATGTAAATCTAGAAAAGTTCTTCTGTCTCTATCAAAATTCATAAGAACTGCAGGTATTTTTTAAATTTGATTTGATGCCTTTAACCTGTGTAGATTGTGTCTTTTACAGAAATTTACATACCTTTAAAAAAAATGTCATGAGTCTTTGATATTGTTTGTTTATTATTTTGTGATGAATTCTTGCTTTTCAGTTCCTGTTGATATTGATAATACTTTTGGATGTTTTGCTGTAAGGTTTCTTTTCTCCTGTTAAACTTGTTTGTTATCCTCCATGCCACAAAAGGGGTGAAAGGAATTAAATCTTGAATCTTGAATCTTGTGTCTATTTGTGTATGTATTTTATTTATTTATTCATTTTTATTTATTTATTCTTTTATATTTTATTTATTCCTTTATACTGAGGATAATGGAATAAGTATTCATATGCTCTTTTACATCCAGTCCCCGTGTGTATGCAGTTTTGTAAATGTCACCTGTTCCCACAAGCACACGATGGCCTACTCTTACGAAAACGTAACAGGATTTAACGTCTGTGTGCACAAGATGTTCTGCGTGCTTTGACACACAGGTCCTTGGTTTATAGTCTCATCCCTTGGACTTGTGTATGTGTGTTAGTGTGTTTGTGTGTGTGTGAAAGTGTGTGTGTATGTGTGTGTGAGCGCGTGCGTATGTGTGTGTATGTGTGTCAATATCTGTGTCTGTGTATGTGTGTCTCTGTGTATGTGTTTCATGCCAAGTCATGTCAAGTCAACAACATTTTATCATCCTGATGATGATGATAATGATGATGGGTGTGTGTGTGTGTGTGTGTGTTGTGTGTGTGTGTGTGTGTGTGTGATGTGTTGTGTGTGTGTGTGTGTGTGTGTGTGTGCGTGTGTGTGTGTATGTGTGTGTCTGTGTGTCTGTGTGTGTGTGCACACACGCATGCGTGCGTTTGTATATGTATGTGTGTATGTGATGTGTGTGCATGTGTGCGTGTGTGTGTGTGTGTGTGTGTGATGTGTGTGTGTGCACGCGCGCGCCACGTGTGTGTGTGTGTGTGTGTGTGTTGTGTGTGTGTGTGTGTGTGTGTGTTGTGTGTGTGTGTGTGTTGCGTGTGTGAAATCTTTCAATTTCAGATGAAAAGTTTTAGTGTTTTCATTTTTGGGTAGAGGTCTATGTCGCTCTTATTCCTCTTTTTTCATTGATATATATTGTTAATGTTTGCTTCAACCAGTTCGTTCTTAACATAATCGTCATCACTGTCCACATCATCATTATCATCATCATCAATATCATCATCATCATCATCAAAATCATTAGCATCACAACATCATTATGAATACCTTTTGAAATCATTATCACCACCATCGTGATCATGATAATCATGATCATCATGATTATGATCAATCATCATCATCAGCAGCAGCAACAGCAGCAGCAGCAGCAGCAGCAGCAGCACCCACACATCATCGCCATCATCACCATCATCACCATCATCATCATCATCATCAATGCTATCATCATCACAATGATCCTATCCCCATTAGGGTCATCATTGTCATCATCTCTGATATCATACAATGCCAGACTCACAGGCAGTTTGGCCACACCCCCTGGAGGTATGGGCACTGGAGCTCGGCATGTGGGACACAGGAAAGTGCCCCTACTGTCCCCCACCCCATGTCCAGCAGTGACGTCACCACTCTCCACTGGGGCCTCCTTCAAGGCAGGTGTTCCCTCAGGTCCCTCACAGGGCTGTGCTTCTGGCTCTCCCTCATCCCCTTTGGGGGTGGGGGGCTGTTGTCTTGGGGTCTCTTTCTTTTCCACATCATCGTCACTTGCTGCGTCAAGCTTCAAGGCTGAGATGACAGAGGCTTCCAGTGCAGTGAGGCACGGCAGACAGAAGGTGTGGTAGCAAGGTAAGAGTTTAGGACTTCGCCCTCGATAAGGCTCCATGCACAGACAGCAGGTGTAACGAACATCTACCTCCTTGCCTGTGGTCACTGAGGGACCGCCTGTCGCCATGCTGGTGTAGTGTAGTGAGCAGGAAGGGAGCAGTGACACGCTGACTGTCTACAACCCACAGAGAGAGGTTGAAACAGATCGCACCACGATCACTGTCAGTACAGCCCACAGACGTTGACACAGAACACACCACGATCACTGTCAGTACAGCCCACAGATGTTGACACAGAACACACCAGGATCACTGTCAGTACAGCCCACAGATGTTGACACAGAACACACCACGATCACTGTCAGTACAGCCCACAACAGCACACACCTTCACACGTTCAGAATAAGAAGTGTGGTTAGTGTGTGATTGTTCATCAGATGTGTCCCAGTTTCAACAGTCTCTCTGCAGTACAGGCTGCTAGTCCAGTCCTTCATACACACTTCCTGGTCACAGAAAACAGTTGCCTTGCCACTTTCAGTCAGAATTTTCTGTTGGCTGTGACTGACTGAGGACACACCACATGTAGTGATCTTATTCAACAAACAATCAGCTATAACAGTGACTTGGGAAATATTCACAGTGGGCAATGGTTAACCCAGATCATATCAACAGATAATAACAGCAAGCTGGCTGTCCTCTGTCACAGATACTGACAGAGAGAGCACTGTACTGTCGTGTGCATGAACTGAAACCAAAGGCACAGTAATCACAGCACAGAAAAGAGGGCAGGTTACACTGAATGAAAAACACACTCGCACAGACACACATACATACACACTTACACATACACACACTCCAACACACACTTGCGCATCGTGGGTGCACACACACTCACATGCACTCGTGCTAACCACACACACACACACACACACACACACACACACACACACACACACACACACACACACACACACACACACACACACACACGCACGCAGCGCACATACACACACACATGCTCGCAAGTACACACACATCCTTTGAATGAAACTATACACCAGGGCCTTATGTAGGAAGGCAAGTTAATTCCTATTCCGATCTTTGAAAGACTAGGCCATTGTGTGCAGTATTAACAAATGACAAAATATACAAAACTCCCTACATAATTATGGGAACTGGATGTAAAAAAAAAAAAAGCACATGAAATCTTATTCCATCATCCTTGAAATAAAAGAATAAATAGTTAAATGAATAAATGAACAGATGATTAAATAAATTACAGATTAAAAAAAAATCAATAACTAAAAATTGACCTCTGGTGCAATGTGACTCCTTATGTAGTGCAACGTCACATTTATTTCTTCTTTTATATCAAGGATCATGGAATGAGCACTTACATGCTCTTTTTTTTTTTTTTACATTTAGTCCTTGTGTCTATGTAGTTTTGTAAATCTTGTCACCTGTTTGTATGTGTGTATGTGTGTGTGCGTGCGCCCGCGCTGTGTGTGTGACTGTATGTGCGTGTGTGTGTGTGTGTATGTGTTTGTTGTGCGCGTGCGTGCGCGTGTGTGTGCGTATGGTTGTGTATGTAGCCTATGTGTGTGCTTGTGTGTGTGTGTGTGTGGACGTCTGTGTGTTTGGGTGCCTGTGTGCGCGTGTGCATGTGTGTGTGTGTGTGGTGCCTGTAAGTTGATCACACCACCATTGTTCTTCACACTGAAAGGCCTGCTGTTTGTCTATTCAGATATACATATAATTATATCACTTACCGGTTAGGCAATACCTACACTGTGGTTCATATCATATTACCTCTGTTAGGTGTTGGAGCATGCAGCAGTGTGTGTGTGTGTGTGTGTGTGTGTGTGTGGTGTGTGTGTGTGTGTGTGTGTGTGTGTGTGTGTGCATGTGTGTACGTGTGTATGTGTGTATGTGTGTGTATGTGTGCACCTGTGTGAATGTGTGTGGGTATGTGTGTGTGAGTGTATGTGTATGTGTGTGTATGTGTGTATACGTGTGTGTTTGTATTGTGTGTGTGTGTGTGTGTGCCTCTGTGAGTGTGTATGTGTGTGTATGTGTGAGTATGTGTGAGTATGTGTGTGTGTGCGAGCATGCGCGCACGCCTTTGTGTGTGTTTGTGTGTGTGTGTGTGTTTTGTGTGTGTGAGTTAGTGTGTATGTGTGTTTGTATTTGTGCATGTGTGTGCTTGTGTGTGTGTGTGTGTACGCGTGTGTACGCGAGTGTGTTTCTATGCGCGCGCGCGTGTGTGTGTGTGTGTGTGTGTGTGTGTGTGTGTTGTGTGTGTGTGTGTGTGTGGGTGTGTGTGTGTGTGTGGTGTGCTCGTGTACGTGTTTGTTTGTGTACGGTACGTGTGTGTGTGTTTGTGTGTGTGTGTGTGTGTGTATTTGTGTGAGTGTGTGTGTACGTATGTGTGTGTGTTTATTTATTATTTATTCATTTTTTATTTATTCTTTTATATCGAGGATAATGGAATAAGCATTCATGTGCTTTTTTCATCCAGTCCCCGTGTGTATGCAGTTTTGTAAATGTCATCTGTTCCCACCGGCACAAGATGGCCTACTCTTACGAAAAGCGGGACAAGATTTAACGTGTGCGCAAGATGTTCTGCGTGCGTTCGCACATGGGGTGTGTGTGTGCGTGTGTGTGCGCACGGTGTGTGTGTGTGTGTGTGTGTGTGTGTGTGTGTGTGTGTGTGTGTGTGTGTGTGTGCGCGTGCACCTCTGTGTGTTTTGTGTATGTGAGTGGGTGTGTGTGTGTTTGTATTTGTGTGTGTGTGTCTGCATCTGTATGTGTGCGTGTGTGCGCGCGTGTGTTTCTGTGTGTGTGTGTGCGCTCATGTACATGTGTGTTTGTGTGCATACGTGTGTGTGTGCGTGTGTGTATGTGTGTGTGTTTGTGTGAGTGTGTGTGTACGTATGTGTGTGTGTTTACAAAAAGCGGAACAGGATTTAACATGTGCGTGTGTGTGTGTGTGTGGGGGTGTGTGTGTGTGTGTGCGCATGTGTGTGTGTGCATGTGTGTGTGCGCGTGTGTGTGCGCACGCGTGTGTGTGTGTGTGTGGCGCGCACCTCTGTGTGTGTTTGTGTATGTGAGTGTGTGTGTGTGTGTTTGTATTTGTGTGTGTGTGCATCTGTGTGTGTGTGTGTGTGCATGTGTGTGCGCTGTGTTTCTGTGTGTGTGCACGCACGCGTGTATGTGTGCGTGTGTGCGCTCATGCACATGTGTGTTTGTGTGCATATGTGTGTGTGTGTGTACCTGTATGTGTATGTGTGTGTGTGTTTGTGTGTGGGTGGGTGTCGATGGGTGGGTGTGGGTGTGCGCATGTGTGTGGGTGTGCGCATGCGTCCATGCACAAACAATCTTCCATCCCTGGGGAACCATGCTCGACACTTCTTCCCCTTAACTTAGAACAGCAAGTGCTCCAACCACTGAGCTATGGCATCCTGTATTATTTATGTAGGTCATGAAGAAAAACAAAAAATGCACAGTAATCAGTCACCATGGCGTAGTGGTTAGCGCCATGGATTTTGGATTGGAAGGCCACCGGTTCGCTTCTCATTTGAGTCGTAGGGATTTTTCTGGTTCCTACTGGCTCCTACCTAGAGTGAGTGTGTTGTGGGATCAATTGGAAGACTAGGACCACACAGTCAAGCTTCATCCACTTTACAGATGCGAATTTGAGAGTGTTGCTCAAATGACCTGACCAACACTGCAAATGTCTGTATCTCTCAGGCCCTGTTGATGCCAAGATATGTTATTATAGTAGGTGTAGAGTACAGCCGTGTCAAGTAATCTCAAAGCACATGCAATTTCGTAGCAGCAGCATTATATCATCCTCATTCTCATCTATTATCATGCAGCAAAAAAAAAATGCCTCTGATTCCATAACCCAATTGCTCTGGTCTCATTGTGACCTCAGGTGTGGTTGGGGGTTCGATGGGGGTGGTCGTTAGAGGAATTTTTGGTGATCACCACCTTGGGTGGGCATTTCACTCAGTCTGGCTCTGTGACTGAGCTAATACTGTTGTTAAGAGGAGGCTTAGTAGGTTCTGTCCTGCGTATGTCAGCTCAGAACAGACACCACTGAACACCACCAAAGTGACTCAGCAGAAGTGCAGGGCCACTCTGGCTGGTGGCCCACGGTGACCTAATATTGATGAGCTCCCAGTGGACTTCTGACCCTGAGGATGAGACATAGAAAACTTGGGTATGGCTGTGGCGGGGAGATTGAAACGAGCGGCATTGGAACAGCGGGATAGGAAGTCACAGAAGATGAGGCAGCAAAAAAACCAACCCCATAATATATCTCTGTTTACAAGTTAACTACTTTACATGAAGACTGCACAAACCCTAATGTCTGTAGGGCCTTACTTTATTCTGACAGTAAGTTGGAAGGGGATGGGGAGGAGGAGGTACAGCACGGAGAGAAACAGGAAGGAAAACACAGAATGGCTGGCAAACAGCCAACACCCCCACTGACACAACACCCACCCCCTACCCAGTGCATTCAGCTGATCTGCATGAAAGGAAATCTTCAGCAACAGCACAAAGCGGCAATGTTATAGACCTAGAGAAGGATATTATCAAAGTTCACACAATGACAACAACAAACACACACACAACACACACACACACACCACACCACACACACACACACACACACACACACACACACACACACACACACACACACACACACACACACACACACACACACACACACACACACACACACACACGCACACACACTTACCCATGCACACACACACATACATACACACGCATGCATGCACGCAGGCAAACACACACTAACATACCCGCAAGCATGCACACACGCACGCACGCAGCAACACACACACACACACACACACACACACACACACACACAACACAACACACACATGCACCAAGCAAGCATAGGCACACACACGTTTTCCTCAGGGGTTAATATCAGTGCCATCTCCACTACCCCAAAAGTCCTTCTGTTGAGACCATAAACAAAGGAAATCTTGTGCACACATTCAAACCCTTTCCGCTTTTTAGAAGAGTAGGCCATTGTGTCCCAGAGGGAACGGATGACAAAATGTACAAAACTGCATACACAAGGGGATTGGACGTGAAAAAGCACATGGGTGCTTATTACGTTATCATCAAAATAAAATAATAGATAACACAAATAGCACAACACATACCCCCCCCCCCCACACACACAAACATACACCCACACACAAACACCCACATCTACACCACCCCCCCACACACCCCACACACACACCCACACCCCACACCCCCACACCCACACATACACACACACATACACACACACCCCACATAACAAACATATACCCACACACAAACACCCACATCTACACCCACCCACACACACACATACACCACACCACACCCACCCACCCACACACACCACAACACACACACACATACGGACAAACACACACACACACACACACACACACACACACACACGCGCGCGCGCGCGCGCGCGCACCACGCACCACAAACACACACACACAGACATACACACATACACACACATACACTCACACACATACACACACATACACACACACGCACGCACAAAATACACACACACATACACGCCCACACACACACATACACACACATAAACACACATACACACACATACAACACACAACACACACACGCATGCACAAAATACACACACACAAACACACACACATACACGCCCACACGCCCACATGCAGAGGTGATAATTAATTCAAATATATCTAGGAGGTAACATCAGATGGTGAACTGGCTTTGAATCAGACATTCTGTTGCAGAAAGCTGACAACTGCAAGGGTTGGAAGAAGCTGGTTGCAAAATCTTCAGTGGTTCCCCACAGGTCTACAGATTATGGGATAGGTGAAAGAGGTGAGGCTGAAGAGGTGATTCTATTTTCCTGCCGTAAAGTTGGCACACACCAACACAGGCTGAAGCACTATGAGGTGTGATATGTGTGGATTATAATTATGTAACTGAGACCTCCTATCTTTACCTCACACACACACACACAGACACAGACACAGACACAGACACAGACACACACAGACACACAGACAGACACACAGACACACACACACCAAATAAACACATGCACAAACACACACATGCACGGACACACAAACAAACGCACACAAACACACATACAAACACACAAAAAACACACAAACATGCACACATGAAACACAAACACACCGTGCAAATATACACATTCATGCACACAAACAAACACACACACATACAAACAAATCCCCACA